>WNGS01163002.1:14455373-14477893 GCA_020271785.1 Procambarus virginalis | reverse complement strand
TGGTAAACAACACAGCTCAATTCCAATGCAATTCACACCAAATAACTAAAACAAAGTGAAAATTAACCAAAATCTATGAAAATTCAATTTATTAATGCAATCAGAAACATTGAAATGGAAATGTAACATATTTAGTATAGCATGTGTGTTGCTCTTACATGCAACAGATGGCGCTGTTTGTCAAGAAAAGCATAGTTTTACCTGTCACAGGTTGTGGCATCTACTTATACTTACGAATTGAACGGTATGTTAAACATACAGCTCAATTCCAACACAATGTCACACAAAATAATTCAATAAAAATTAAATAAATCGAAATCTATGAAAACAAAATTATCAATGCAATCGGAAACATTGAAATGAAATTCGTAACATATTTAATATAGCGTGAATGTTGATATTATGTGCAACAGATGGCGCTGTTTTTCAAAAAACACGTTTTTTACCTGTCACAGAGGGTGACATGTATATAGTAAGTATTTATATACTTACTATATAAAATTTGGCGGCAATAAATATATAAGTATTTATATACTTACTATATAAAAAAAATAAATTTTTAAATTTATATAAAAAAGAGGCGCCTATTTGAATGCAACGTTGTGTCAAAATTTCAAAGCAATTGGTGAAGAACTTTTGGAGATTATAGCGTGTGTTGCTCTTACGTTCAACAGATGGCGCTGTTTTTTAAAAAAAACCGTGTTTTTTCTTGTCACAGGTGAGGCATGTATATAGTAGGTATATAAAAAGACGCGCCTATTCGAATGCAACGTTGTGTCAAAATTTCAAAGCAATCGGTAAAAAGGTTTGAAAGATTTCCCTCACATGAAAAACACATGAAAAACTCGCGTTTTCAGAAAAAGCATGTTTTTTTTACTATCACAGACGTCACATCTATATAGTATGTATATAAAAAACCTGGCCGGATGCGAATGGAACATTGTGTGAAAACTTTCAAAGCAATCGGTGAAGAACTTTCGGAGATTAGCGATTTTGAACAAACGAACATTTCCATTTTTATTTATATAGATTGTGCATATATAGGCATAGATTAGGTTAGTTGTTTAGGTTCTGTTTGTGCTTATTTGTATTTGTCAGCCCGTCCTCCAAACAAAGACCCAAAAGTGATCCCAAGCACCGGCCAAACACCCTGTTTATGAATGAAAAGCAATTTACACACGACTCACAACTGATGACGTCCGAACACTTCTGGGACAAGTGCTTCGCTCACGTCCTGTTCGAACCAGAATTTTATAAATGCTTCACCCCACGTTCTTAAAATAAAATAATTGCCAGCAGTACCTAAACACCTAATCTAACCTACGCCTAACTATACAGAGAATATTTATGTATAATAATATTAATTTATAATGAGAACAAACCATTTTTTAATATACAGTATGTTAAAATTAATGAATGCGTCTGGGGAGGACGGCCGCGGCTTTAAACAGCCTATTGTATGGACAGGTTGCATAAACAGGGAGTTTGGCGGGTGCATGGAATGGACTTTGACCTTTGTTTATGAGACGTGCTGAAATTTTAAATGCTTGGACTTGGTCTGAGGACGGATTGCATGTGTAGAGCTTTAGTGAAGCATTTACAGAGTTGTGATTCGAACAGAGTTCGTCAGCGAAGCACTGTTCGAGAAATGTTCGAACGTTATCAGTTGTAAGTCATGTTGGCGGGGTTTGAAGGCTCTATTAACAAGTATTTGTCCTTCGTTAATGAGTATGGACTGTTCTATGTGGACGGCGGGCTGTTCTGCGAGGACGGCCGGCTGAAGGACGGTTGTCCCCAAAAAAAAAAACAATAACATCTCCGAGGCTTCGAAACCTCGCCAATGAACCGTTTCAGCTTGACGCTGCAGTCAACCTCGCTCACAGACATGCCATAATGTCGACCATTCTCATCCCATCCACAGGAGTGATCTGAGCTGTACTTTACGTTTGTCATATATTTCGCTTCGGAAGCGTTAATCTCCAGTTTTTTTGTGTGTGGGCTTTTGTTATATACCGATTTTCGCCAGTGACAGAAAACTTTTAAAAACAAAAATGAGAAGCTCCTTATTGTCTGTCCTGTGGCTGGTGTTGTGGTAAGTATAGATTGCCGACTGTGTTTTCAAGAAGCGGATATACCCACATGCATAGTTACTATGCCACTCCCCCGTCCAGGAAAGTCTTCCCTCCATAAAATGCTTCAAAAGTTCATAACTACCGCACTGTGTTTTCGCCAAACCTGTTGACGATTTGCCACAATTGTACTCTATGGTCTTCTAGACCTCGACCTGCCAGACATCTTAATCTTGGGTTGATTTGCATTCGGTAAATTACAATAACGTTGGGAAAAGTGAACACCGAACCCACATACCTGAAAATTACTATTTGGTCCATGCTACTATAAAATGATCGATAACGGTAAGTTGGTAGTTGCCGTCTGATAGACTACGTGGTATTAATGGATGTGCATAAACACTGAACCTAAATATTTTCTAATTTTGTATAAAATATGTACGTACGTAGTTTGTATTTATTTAAACTTGACACATTGTAACGGATTTACTGAAACATTAACCTTTTAATATTGGCATAGGACTGAGAATTCAACGTTTACGTGACATTTTGAATTTGTAGTAAAGGACTAAACACTTTAGAATATTTAATATAAACATCGATGGTTGCAGAGGCTTCTAAAATTTGTTCATAACACTGCACGTCTTTTAAAGTTTTTGCATGTAGGATAAAAGTAGGTTGCCTTACACGAGCCGAGGGGTGAGTTTTCACAAAGGCACCAAACCATTAGGTTCAAGCAGATTGCTTCGTATATTATTGGCATAGGCACACTAAGCCTGTCTCTGCAATGCTGTGCACTGCAGAGACTGAGGGGAGGTTAGACGAGATTAGAAAATGATCAGAAGGGGTGGGAAGACGCGCACAGTTGACCCGGGTACCCCATCCAGTTTACTATAAGAATTAACATTTAGTCTATGCTAAGCAGATCCTTAAAGACTAAGTCTGTGAATAGATTGGTCTCATTGCACAACATTAGGCTGTAAATTGCTTGATGCTAGTGTTGGCTTTACTCTGTACCTTCTGTGCTTCAGGGTTCGTGTGTGTGGCGTGTGGGGAGCAGCTATGACCCCCATGGTACCATACCAGGGCCGGGGTAAAGACTGCAGGTGTGTGCCCAACGAAGAGTTCTGCACCATGGAGGTTCTTCCCCTCTCCGTCGTCGCTGCATACTCATTCGCAGTGAGTGTAGCCAACTTGCTGGCCATGTTGCAAATTTACTCCTGTTTATTAAAGTTTAGGGTTTTCACCGATTTTAGTGACTAAAATGCCAAGAAACTGCATACAGGGCCTTAAATTTGATTGCTTTTGTTTTTCATAATATTTTTGCTCAACGTTTCGTTGCAAGACTGAAATTACAAATAAAATTTTGTTGCAGCCATATACCTGCCGTTTAGGAACAAGATTGTGCTGCGAGACGAACCCGGCTCAATCTGACGCGAAGAAAAAGAACACTGATGACCTCTTGGATGATGGGGCCTTAATAGTAAAGGTTCCTTCCCTCCAGCCGTATTACGACCTGCAGCTTCGCTACAGCAAAGGTTAGTGTGGGGGGGGGGGGAGAAGATAGTTTTCAGTTTCGTAGCAAAAGTAACTTGTGGAGGGTTTGGTATAGTTCCCCAGTATTACTAGGGTCAGCTGAACGTGTGCGTCTGTTTAGTGCCTGCGAAAAAAATTAGGCTTTAAATTGATGTATATTAAACTGTGGGAAAAAATCGCTGCTTGGGGAGGGGGGGCCCTCCCTTTACTCTGCAACAAGCCGGGAGGCAGGGTACCTACTTGCAATAGTTTCTAGTTTTTTCGAACTAGTCTGCTTCTATGATTTAATCCGTAGAAAAGGTAAACAATTAAATTCAAACTAAATTAGAAGTAAACAGCTGACAGCGGTCGGTTTTTTGTCTACGCAAAAGGTTTGCAGAGATTTTTTGTTTACACTTCCCATCACAGGAATGAATAGTCATGAACATGGTAATTGCTAGGTATAAAGTCATGATACTAAATCGACAAAAATTAAAAAAGCACTTGTAAGGCAGTTTTATCTGGTGGCTGCTTTGGATCCTGCACCCAGATGTTGGAAAAGAGCCTTGGTTTAAAGCTGGCTGTAAGTAGCCTCTGCGCTTTAGCCTCGACTCCCTTCTAACAATTTGGCTAGCTATTTCTCTAAACTTCCTCGCACACCCTACGAAGTCTGGGGAACATTGTGCCTTTACCTAAATCTTTCCTAGTGTTAGATAGAAGTGTTACCATGGAAGATGGTTTGGTATGATCTGATGGAGTTATGGGGGCTCACTTCGGTGTGCCTTCTGGATGTTGGTTGATACCTGGTTGATGGGGTTCTGGGAGTTCTTCTACTCCCCAAGCCCGGCCGAGGCCAGACTTGACTTGTGAGAGTTTAGTCCACCAGGCTGTTGTTTGGAGCGGCCCACAGACCCATCACAGTCCGGTTGGTCCGGCACTTCTTGAAGAAAACAATCTAGTTTCATCTTGAAGATGTCCACGGTTGTTCCTGCAATATTTGATGCTCGCTGGTAGGACGTTGAACAATCGTGGACCTCTTATGTTCATAGTGTTTTCTGATTGTGCCCATGGCACCTCTGCTCTTCATTGGTTCTGCTGCCAGGATTAGCAGCGCAGCGTAACTGACGTCCAAGTTTGATGGTTGGGGGGAAGGAAATTGCATCCCCGACCGGGTGGTATCTCGCAGGCCCTCGTACTAGATTCGGTACCTTTTTCAAAATATAAAAAGCAAAGTGTATAAATACTCTGGCTTCCTGTCCCCCGACACTGTGAATTAGACTTGTCCAGTATATGTAGAGGATGGACAGATAGTATATCCAGATGGATCTCTACCAGTGACCTGCGCTCCTCTTAGATGTTCCAGAAACTGTTCCCTCGATAAGCTATCCATTCCTTGGGACAGAAGTTTTTCACCCATGGAACCGCTTACCCACCGAAGCCGTAAATGCCAAAACTGTTTTAAATCTACCTGAAAAAGATCATGAAAGCCAATGGGGGGGGGGAATACCTTGGATATGCCGGCGGATTCCTATTCTCGTAGAGGCCACTAAGGTTAGTGGCCATCGGGTTTCTGTAGCAGAGCTGCATATGGCCGTTCAAAGGACTGACAGATTCTTTCTGGCGCTTTCCCAGACGCTAAACCAATTAGGCTAGAACCTACTCCAGTCAAGGTTACCAGACCCATCTACTACAGTCCTATTGGTGATGAACCTGTTAATGAATATGCAGGTGCACCTCTTCCTGAAAACTACTCAAATGCTGAAGCCTGAGTTTCTGCAAAAGATCTCCACTCTGGTCGTCGTAATGCAGCTGAAAACTAAGTGGGAAAAACTCGGGTCTTGCATCTCGACTCGCTAGAGGTGGACTCCCCCCCCCCCCCCTGCCCCCCTCCTCGGGTAGCCGACTTGTGGACGGCCTAGCCTGGCCAGGCCTCTAACCAATTCTCCCTTCAGCGTCCAATCTCACAATCGTAGTCTCCTCGCAAAACAATAATAACGCTATATTATCTTTCCCTAATTGCTTTCCCGCGCAGTTTGATTTTAACTTTTTCACACTTGTCCCAACTGTCACGGCCAAATATTTAATCTACTTCTCGTGGAGATGTTCACCATAAATCGCTTGGCCACTTTGCCAGTAATATAGCTGTAACGTATACATTCATGGGTGGCAAGAAGAGCTTTGAAGATGTTTTTTTTAGTCTAGGTTACAGCAGTTGGAAGTGAAATCTCTTGTGAGCAGAAGAGGATGTTTGTTGCATGCTGCTAGCAGTCGTATAGGACGTGGTGCTACAGGAGGTCGGAGCTTGAGGCCTGGAGCAAAGAGCCTGGGAAGCCGTGAGTAGACCGCTCGGAGGAGTACTCTAGTCTCTAGCTCGAACGAGGGAGGGCTGTGGGACCTCTAATGCGGGACGAGAGCAGGTAGCTGGGATAAGGGCGGACTTGACAGTTCACTCTGTAGCTGTAGTTTTTGGATCCATCTACTCGGAAGAAAAGTTAAAAAGTAGCACGGGTTATGGCGAGCCCGTAATGTACTTACTTGGCACAGGACCTAACCTTGTAGCGAGGCTGCAGCCCCTTCTAGTAAGAGTTGGAACTGGACTCGTATTCTTACATCTTGTACTGATCATTGTGGATGCTATTGGCCGTAGATCTATTTTCACAGAATCGCTATTAGCATGAATGACACTGCTACGTCCCTGATGGACTTTATCCACGCTTCACCTGGCCTTGGGTTGGATCCGGTTTGCCAGCACAATTCAAAGGAATATAAGAATTGGTAACTGGGTATCAACCATGCAGAATTGGCAGCAATACTGTTAGCACTCTAAATTGACAAGACTGAAGTAAGCAGCTTAATTATTTCACTTTCCTCACTAAGAGCAATAAACAGTTTGCAATAAAGTAATAACGTGCTTGTCTCAGAAGCTAGACAGATATATAAGCATACTTAGCAAGAGGGTAAATATTAAAATGTTGTAGATTCCGTCACGCATTGGCCTGCAGGAACATAAAATTGACGCCCTTGCTAAGGCTGCAGTAAATGAAGACGGTATTGAACGGAATCTTTGAGTTATCAAATAGGTTCCTTAAGTGTCTTTAGAAAAGAACTCCTGGATAAATTTTGAAGTAGAACAGTGCCAACTGGAACTAGCAGGTCCATTGATTATCACAATGAAATGTGTGAAGTAAAACCTCTGTATGCGGGCAAGTAACAAAATAAGCAGACTAACGGACGTTGGCACAGCTTGAATAAGACTTGGCTAAAAGTATCTCTGCAGTTCGGTTTGTATAGGGATCTAGATGTAAAGTGTGTGGACAAAGACACACGACATGAGACTTTACGAAAAATGTTTGCTATAAAAATAGTTCTTGAAATGGAACACTCTTAAGGTGTGAAGGATGGATGGCATTTTATCAAAGATGAGGTCTGATAAAGACCTTGTGTGCCCTCTGTAATGCTTTTTGCGCTACCGCTCACAGGATGAGTATGGGGTGCACAGTAAACTAGCCCTCTTCGGCGGCAACAAATCAAATGGGGAAAGTTGATCATTTGGCCTGATACGGGAAACGGGTTGGTTACTTATCACTTTCCTAAGTGATTATTGCCATTTGATTGTGATTATTTCCTAAGTGACGTTGGGAAAGTGTTAATATAATTCATTAATGGTTGGTGAATGACCGAAAGCGTCATTAGTGATTAAAAGTAGCTAGTACGTAATCTAATGTGGTATGTTACGGACTGCGTATTCCAGCCCTAAAACGGTAAATTATTTTTAACACCGGCACATTTCTTAAAATATTACATTGGTTTCACGCTAGAAAAGTGTTCCATAAATATTTTTTTAAAACTGGCAAAATCAGTCGCCCATTGAATTTTGTAGCTAGCTCGGTAAGATTCTTCTTCTTGATGGTAGGTGCAGGTTGCATGAAGGGTTTGTCCTCCCGATGACTGCACCAGTACAGATGTTAGGATAGACTTTTATGTTGAGGAAAAGTTTCAAAAGTGCTTGTTACGTTGTGGTTTAGTTAGAGGAGCGGCGACTAAAACAGAGGTGTATGTTAGGAGACTTGCCGCACCGTAGGGCGGTATGTTGTGTTTTGTGGCCTCGGCTGATCCTTGGGGCTGCGACGAGGCATTTGTTTTCCATGTTGAGCTGTTGGTGGAGCCAGATGTAAATGTGGCACGGGTCAGATGTGGCCCAGTTTGTTGGTAGACTAGAGATGTTTAGCCAGTGCTTTGACTATTTGGTATTTTTCTTGTAAAGCGTGGTCACCACCTCCAAATATATGCTAGATAGTAAAGGGTATTTTAAAGTGAAAAGTACTTGTTTGAAATTTACTTTGGCACTATGATATCTGAAGCAGGGAAGGAAATGGTGTTAGATTGTTTCGGGCACCTGACAGTGGATGCAGAGTTCGTTGATGTCTGTTCTGTGCTTAGAGCTGTGTGCTGCCAGTTTGGTGTGTCCCAGCCCTAATTAATCTGGTCATCGTTACATAAATTTCTCGGCTTTTATATCTAACATGTTTCGAAGTTTCCCATTTCCTTTTAATGGACCCATAATACAAAGATGAGAATGACTTTTTCCACTTCGTCGCCAAATCTTGGGTGATGGTATATTTTTTTAAGGCTCCTTTACGTGCAACATAGGGAATTGTATGAGGGGTAATGTGAGGCGTGTTGTGCATTGCTTTGGCTAGTTGATCTACTAGTTCATTATGGAAAATACCACAATGCGCTGGGGCCCATTGGATAGGTGTCATAACCGTTCAATTGGTGCTCATAAAGTTAGAAGAGTAGACAAACTGGACTGGTAATGTTGTAATTATTTGGAGAGCTTGATGTAAGGCATGTAATTCAGGTATGAAAATAGTTGGTTTGGTAACCGCCATCCCTGCTTAAGATCAGGTATCATACAGCGCTAGTGACAGAGGGTACGTTCATCATGATGCAAGATTCATCTGTATAAATCGCTGTGGTATTTTGGTAGCAATTTTTCATTGTTGAGACAGACTGAGGCTATGGCAGAGTTTGGTGCAGACTTTTGGAATGTTGTCTTAAGTTGTATTGATGTATTAGTTGTAGAAAGCAAAGGTGGAATGGGGGGGGGGGGAACAGTAAGTTGGGTTTGAGAGGTCTATATTGAGGTTATTTGTAGCTCGTGTGAGGAAATTACACACAAATCCCAATACCGTGATGCATCAAATGAACGGGACACCCGTTTGTATTTGAATGTCATCGGAAAACTCTCCTTGTATATAGACTTTAGAGGTCCTGTTCGTAAGATAGGACTGTAACCATAAAAGTAATCTTCCCTGTACGTCTTAACGTGCAAGCTTTGCCAAGAGGAAAGTATGAGGAATGCTATCAAAAGCTCCTTTTGAGGTCTAGGTAGAGAAAGATATAAAATTTACTGCTTTTGAGGGAGGTGCGGATTTCATGTTAAAGGCAGAGTATTTGACAGTGGAGCATTGCGGTCGAAATCCAGCTTGGAGTGACGGTATAGTATTATACTAAAGGTACCATTGGATGCGAGTATGTACTAGCCTTTCCATGACTTCACTGAGACATGATAGTAAGGCGATAGGTCTGACGCAGGTTAGGATGGGTCTTTTCCTGGTTTAAGGAAGGAAGAATATTGGTCTGTGATTGTAAGGGAATATTTACCAGAGTCCAGCATAGGTTGTAGTAGTTTAGAGTACTATGTGCAGTCGATGGAAGATAAAAGTTCATATGGAATTCCATCCTCTCCAGGTGACTTGCCAAGAGGTAGACGGGTCTGTACACCTTAAGAGAGCTAATTGTAGCTCGCTTAAGGTGTACATATTGTCGACGCAGAGCATGGGTAGCAGTATGGCACGGTCAATTTCTTGTCTGAGGGAGAGTCCTTGTGCATGAAGGGTGTTGAGAGGGTAACTTTTAAGACATTCAGCAAGAATATTTGCACGCTCCTGAGGTGTCTGACAGGGTGAACCGTTGATCATCAGGGAAACGAAGGGAATGTTGGGCGACCTTTAATACTGTTAAATGTAGCACAGACTTTTGTATGTGGTGGAGTGGGTATGAGGCTATCAATTTTGCCCATGATGCTCGCTTTGCTGACGGTGGTTTTTTCTCTCGGTGGGTGGGGAGGGTGGGGTGGGTGGGGGGAAGGGGGGGGCTGGCTCACCGGAAACTGACCCAGTTCTGTAGAGAGGGTTGACGTCTTTTGTATAGCTCGTCGGCGTAATGCTACTGTTCGTACACATTCTACCTCTGTTTAAGTAGTTTATTGGACCTGTCCTGAAGTTCTCTTGAACATTTGGGTGGCTGCAAATTTATGGCAGGTGATTGTGGACAGTCGCGTGTTTGGGTCTACATTGTTAGTATCTGGGAGACACAAAATCAGCCCATTTTTTCTTATCTAGGTTCTTAATGTTTCACTTGGAGCGTTAGCGGTGGATTAGTGGCTGGAAGTTAGTAAATTTTATAATGAGGGGTTTGTGGTCACTACCAATATCTGGTCCAGTATGAAACTAGTTCATGTTGAAAGGGCACGGAGCTAAAGCAGATTTAAAGTGAGGCTTCATAATTGGTTCTGTAGTTAAAGTTGTAAGGTAGGGCGGCGAAAGAACATATAGTGCAGTGTCTTTAGTTATAAGAAAGTGCCTGCAGTATCTTGGGTACCTCTACTCCGTGAGGTGGTTTGCATCGATCACCTGTAACACTGATCGGGTGTCGTAATTGGTAAAGATAGAATTTCAGTTAATTTTTTGCCACCAAAGTTGCATATATCTAGAAAGGATGTGTACTATTGTAAGGTATTAGGCATGTTAAAACTTCTAGTTTACCGTTCAGTGTTAATAGGTTTGTCATATTACCGTGTTAGGAGGAAAATACCTCCCCACCCCCATACGGTTTGGTTTGTCCAGTCTCTGCCTCTGGAAGTTTTTAAAAATAGGATTTTGCTTGGGAGTGAGCCAGGATTCGGTTATGAAAGCAAAGTCCGTTTTGGATGAGTAAAGGAATTATCAGTTCTGAGGGATGTTTTAATGCATTTTTGTTAAATCATGAAGATTAGGGGGGGAGCCATTTACGCAATGTGGGTTATGGGTGTCTGTTTTCCTTGGTATGCCAATAGTTTTTTTTTTTTATAAAAGAAACGTACAAAGGATCACATCAGGACAAAAGACAAGAACATAAGAACATAACATTTACAACAAGAACATAACAATTAACGTGTACAAAAGAAATCAATACATTACAAGACCTCATAAACCCCATGTACAGAAGTCCATATACAAAATGAAACATAAAACACAATACATAAACATAAATGAAACATAAGAACGGGCATACAACAAACGGATGTAGCCGGACATGGAAATACGTACACAGGATAAGTCAGACACTCGCGCACACACACAAAATGTACACAAGCACATAATGAACACAAAGCATGATCACTAAGTAACATAAAAACAAATTACGGCCCAGGCACAACTAAAAGACGGCATCAAGAAAGAACCCGGGGTTAACTGCAAAACATAGATACACCTCAAACTATCACCACTCCCCGCAATAACAGCAAACGCACCAACACAACTAGTACAAAAGCGTCTGCACCAATCCACACGGCACAAGCGAAGGCTCGCGCAGGAGCCATGAAAAAAAAGCACACCCACACATCCCTACACACGCATCCCTACGCACACAACCCCACACACCGAATCAAACATACAACCACAGGAGCAATCACTCATACACCCAGCTCAACCCTCCCGAGGCCGCCCACCGGAGGGCCAGGACTGCAGGACGAAAACAGAAGACCCACCCCCATACCACTCGCCCAAAAGCAACCCCACGCACATACTCATCCGTGAACCAACCACGAAACTCGCTCGGAAAAGCACGCTGCACCCACTACCATGTGAACCGCAAACGGCCCCTCAAAAATCCGAAAAGCCGAGCAACCCCATAACCCTCCCTCCGACCCACCCACACACAATACAGTCAGCAACAAGAAGACAGAGCGTATTGCGAACCCTGCGCGACCCTGTGGAAAAGACAAAAACAAAAACCTCATAAGGCCACCTCGACACCCTGGCCCACAAACCCCAACTAATACATCCCGAAAAAAATCGAGCAAACCTCGCAGCCGCGCGCAAAAATAGAAAACATGCATCTGTCTCTCGGGGAGACCCCAGTGCACACACTCGGTCAGAGGCACGCAAACCCAGCATGCACAACCTGGCATTCGTCGCCAACGACAAATGCAAGAGCCGAAACAATAATTCCCTCTGCTGCGGGGCCAGAAACCGAGCCCCCAGCGCTGCCCACACATCCCCCCCCCCCCCAATCCCAACACGGGAACAAGCCTCCACCCGCGGCGGAACACGACGAAATAACACCCTATACACCGCCTTGACTGACAAGGATAGGAAACCCGGACAGCGGCAAACCTCCCGAAGAATCGCCACCGCCAAGAGTAAACAGGGGGGTACAGACCGCCGCCTCTCGACAAACACCAAAATCTACCAAATAGCTAAACCGAACAGAGCAATAATAAATACTCGAAACATTGAGACCCCTGACACAGCGAGACCCAGAACAGCGCCCGAGCCCTAGTGAACACATCAGGAATGTCCACTCCACCCTCTCGCACAGGCAAAACCAACGTCGACCGACGAACCGGGTGGTAACGACCACACCACACATAACGATACACCTGGCGTTCCAACCCGAAAGCTAGCCTACGATCCAGGGGAAAGCACCGAGCCACGAACCAAACCCGGGACAAAACTTTGCAATTTACAAGCAGCGCCCGCTGATAAATCGTCAACGGGCGCACAGCCAACAACCCAATCGCAACACCAACACTACGGGAAACCAAATCCCAATTGCAAGCTAAAGACCGCTCATAGGAAGCGAACCAGGTAAGCCCTAACACCCGCATAGAAGCGACAACTGGAAACCACGACCCCACCCACACACGGCGAGAGGACCACCCACCAAGACCCAGAAAGACCGGATTTCTCGTGGTTCACCCGGCCCCAGTGGCCAACTCAAACCTCTCAACCACAGCCTGGACTGCCCCAACCGACCCCTCTGAGGCCACAAACAGGATGGTATCATCCGCATAGCCGCAGATTGGCAACCGAAGACCCGACGGCAAACGAGGGGGGACGATCAACGACAGTCCTTCGAGGGGGGACGATCAACGGACAGTCCTTGATCGCCCGAAAAAAAGGCTCCTGAAAGACGATATATAGGAGCATCGAAAGCGGACAACCCTGCCGCACCGAGCGACGCACAGGGAAAGAATCGCTCAAAAACCCATTTACACAGACCCGACTAAAACATGAGCGTACAACATGCGCACCCAACGAACAAACAAGGGCGGAAAGCCCAGCCTCCCCAACACCGAAATAAAAAATCGAGCGACACCCGGTCGAAAGCTTTCGACCAATCCAGACAAAGCATCGCCGCCGACAAGCGAGAGTCGGACACGTACAAGAGCACATCCCGAAACAATGCATTGCATTGCAACAGAGAACGACCTGGACCCACTAAACTGCTCCACAGAGAGAACAGACGCCACAACACTGCGACATCGACCAGCTAATACCTTAAGACAGGATCTTGTAGTCTACATTCAACAAAGTAATGGGCCGCCAGTTAAAGAACCGTAAATCGCCCGGCTTCGGGAGAAGCCGCACAATCCCAACGCTCTGAGACATAGGCAGAACACACTCCCGAAGACAAGACCGGACCACCTCCCGCAGAACCTCCCCCAACACATCCCAAAAGTCGACATAGAACTCAACAGGAAGACCATCCGAACCCGGCACCTTCCCGGACCTAAACGACCGCACCACCTCAAACAGCTCCGCCAAGGAAACCTCTTTCACCAGACCAGCACACTCTACAACCGACAAACCAGGTACGCATCGACCCAAGAAACCCTCTGCAAGCGCGGCGTCCCCATCCACCTCCGCATATAGCGCAGCCAACTCCTGCCGAACATAGTGCAACACGCCACCAGTGTCCGAAACAACGGTCCCATCCGGCCGCTGCAGGGCCATAAAAAGAACAGTCCCACGCGGCCGTACTTGACGTAAAAGAAACGGGGAAATCCGTTCCCCGTCCACCCGCTCACTGACCCGAGCCCTCACACGCACACCCTCCGCCCACTCACCCCGCAACTCGCATATACGCGCCTTGTAGGCCACAATCTCGTCAAAACAATCAACGCCAGCGTCGTACCTCGCATACAACCGCGATAACCGCGCTTGCAATAACCGCAGCAACCCAAAACGCCCAGCAGCCTCGCGTTTAGCAACCACACGAAAAAATAAACGACACTGCACCTTACACCATTCCCATCACTCAAAGATAGACGGAAACGCACATCGCCGGGCGCGAATCCCGACCCACCAACATCGAAACTGACGACAAACACGCGGACAATGCAACAACCCACAATTGAGCTTCCACCACCCCGCACCAACTCGCACCTGACTGGGCACCCCAACCCGGACCACTACCAAACTGTGGTCGGAGAACGCAACCGGGACTGTTTGAAAATCATACACCGTACATTCCCCACCATTGACGTACACCCTATCAATCCGTGAACGTACCCCACGCGCAGCAAATGTAAAAGACAGCCCTCTACCAAAGAGCACAGCAGTGTCCTGGAAACCGCAGGACAGCACCACCTCCAGCAACGCACCCGAGACATTCTGCGGACGAGCGCCACAACAATCCCATGCACTAGTCACACAATTGAAGTCGCCTCCAAAAATCATGCCCCGCGTATCATGACGCAAGAAAGGAAGAAGCCCCACCCGAAAGAACTCCTCCCTCTCCCGACGACGCGCCGCACCCGAGGGGGCGTACACCATCAAGAACGGAATGACGACCCCCAAAAACTTCACCCGCACAAACAACACCCGCCCATCCTCGTCCAACTCCGTGTGAAGCACGGAGAATGAGGCCCTCCGAGAAAACATAAGGGTCCCCCCGAAAGGCGTCCTCGGCGGGTTGAGCACTACATGATAATGCACGCTCAGACACTGCAACACAGAAACATCACGCACATTATGCTCCTGTATGAGAGCCACATCTACACGTTGCTCCTGTAGAACATCCAACAGGCCCAACTGGACCCAAAGAGCATTCAAACCCCGAACATTCAAGGACGCGCACACAACGGAGGGCGCCATCGGGACAACCTCAGGACACCCCCAACCTGTCGCGACCCGCTGGCCGCACATCATCCTGGACCCCAGGACGATCACAGCGAACCCCACCCGTCGCTGTACCCTTCCTCACGGAGGAGCCCTCTGCCGGAGCTACGGAGCCTCTGCCAACCGGAACGCGGGCCGAAGCCCCCCGACAGCCATCCTTAGACAACACGACCACCAGGTCCCGGTCACCGCGAGAAGCTACCCACCCAGGGGCGCCACCAGCAGGAGGCACAGCTGCCGACACTGGAGGCACCTCAGAAGAAACCACCTCGACGTCTTCGCCTGCATCCTCCATCGCAACACCGCCCTCCATCCATACCCGACGAGGTGACGTATCCTGAGCCGAACGACGGCGCTTCACATGAGGCTGCTGATCGTCGGTACAACGACCCCCAGCAAGGGGCGCCCCAGAAGAACCCGACGCGGGCGGGCCCAAAGCAGAGGCAGCACAGTCACACAAAACGGCAACCTCCACGGCATGGGGCAACATCCTACCACCACGCCCGGAGACTGGAGCAGAAGGAACAGGCTCAGGAAGCGGGAGAGCACACACCAGCTCACAGGGGGCACCCACCACAGACGCCAAGGCAGGCGCAGCTGAAGACGAACCAAGGGGCGAGGCGACCGGCGCAGATGACGTGGGAGGCGATGCAGAGACAGAGGGCAGGGATGCGAAGACGCTCACCACCACCCCAGCACCTCTGGGCAGCAGACAATCTCCAGCAGGGAAAGCAGGTATCACACCATCAGCAACAGCTGGGGACCGCACAGAAGCCTCCGGCCGCTGACGCACCTCCGCCACCACCGAACGAAGAACCTTCGAGGCAGGAACACCCGTATCCACAGAGCACACCGGTGAAGTATACGTACCATGGTCCGACCCAGCAGGCGCGGAGGGGGCACTCGCCGAACCAGCTGCAGGCACCACCCCAGTCACCCCGCCAGAGCGAGAAGGCGACGAGGAAGCCCTCCGCGTATCTAAAGGGGGGAAGTCACCCTCCAAGAAAACGGAGGGAGCCTCAGCTCGAGGAGCATCACAGCCAGCCGCCTCATGGCCCTCAGCTCCACACCGGTAACAAGTGCGAGCCTGGCCCTGGTAAAATACTGAGCGAGAGCCCACGATACAGCAGACGAGACAGAACAGGGGATGAAATCTTTATACCAAGCGTACGAGTGCCCGTACGCAGCCCGCTCAGCCGGCCCGTACGCAAAAGGTTGAAGCGGTGAAACAGCACAACCCCAAACTTTCCAAACACAGACTGCAGCTCGACCTCAGAAAACGTCACCGGTACACCATGCACACTGACATATTGCACAGCCCCCCAGGGGTCCGAAATGGCCACAGACACAGCCGTGTCGGAGACTGGAACAGAGTGGCCGGCCCAACGTGCCACAAACTCCTTGTACTGTGAGCTCTCGCAGAAGGCCATCGCCACCCGCGTAGGGGAAAGCTTTTCCAGCCCGATCAAATCCCGGACGTCCACGTTGAGCACATCGACGATGGTAACCTCCACAAGCGTCCAATCCACATCTCCTGAGAAGTCAAGACAGTCTCCACCCGCCTGACGCGGGACACACCACCATACCACCAGCTGGGCCCTCCGGCCAGCGGGCGCACCACACCACAATCCACCTCCGCCTCTACTCAGCACCAGGCGACAACTGGCAAGGCAAATGACCACGTCCTGGCCCTCTGGTGGCCAGTGAGCGAATCACAAGTATGAGGAATACTATCAAAAGCTCCTTTTGAGGTCTAGGTAGAGAAAGATACAAAATTTACTGCTTCTGAGGGAGGTGCGGATTTCATGTTAAAGGCAGAGTATTTGATAGTGGAGCATTGCGGTCGAAATCCAGCTTGGAGTGACGGTATAGTATTATACTAAAGGTACCATTGGATGAGAGTATGTACTAGCCTTTCCAAGACTTTACTGAGACATGATAGTAAGGCGATAGGTCTATGACGCAGGTTGGGATGGGTCTTTTCCTGGTTTAAGGAAAGGAAGAATATTGGTCTGGGATTGTAAGGGAATATTTACCAGAGTCCAGCATAGGTTGTAGTAGTTTAGAGAGTACTATGTGCAGTAGATGGAAGATAAAGTTCATATGGAATTCCTTCCTCTCCAGGTGACTTGCCAAGAGGTAGACGGGTCTGTACACCTTAAGCAAGCTAATTGTAGCTCGCTTAAGGTGTACATATTGTCGACGCAGGGCATGGGTAGCAGTATGGCACGGTCAATTTCTTGTCTGAGGGAGTCCTGTGCATGAAGGGTGTTGAGAGGGGTAACTTTAAGACATTCAGCAAGAATATTTGCACGCTCCTGAGGTGTCTGACAGGGTGAACGTTGATCATCAGGGGAAACGAAGGGAATGTTGGGCGACCTTTAATACTGTTAAATGTAGCACAGACTTTTGTATGTGGTGGAGTGGGTATGAGGCTATGAATTTTGCCCATGATGCTCGCTTTGCTGATGGTGTTTTTTTTTCTCTCGGTGGGGGGGCTGGCTGGCTCACCGGAGACTGACCCAGTTCTGTAGAGAGGGTTGACGTCTTTTGTATAGCTCGTCGGCGTAATGCTGCTGTTCGTACACATTCTACCTCTGTTTAAGTAGTTTATTGGACCTGTCCTGAAGTTCTCTTGAACATTTGGGTGGCTGCAAAATTTATGGCAGGTGATTGTGGACAGTCGCGTGTTTGGGTCTACATTGTTAGTATCTGGGAGACACAAAATCAGCCCATTTTTTCTTGTCTAGGTTCTTAATGTTTCACTTGGAGCGTTAGAGGGTGGATTAGTGGCTGGAAGTTAGTAAATTTTATAATGATGGGTTTGTGGTCACTACCAATATCTGGTCCAGTATGAAACTAGTTAATGTTGAAAGGGCACGGAGCTAAAGCAGATTTAAAGTGAGGCTTCATAATTGGTCCTGTAGTTAAAGGTTGTAAATGTCTTTGCTGCAGCCTTTCAGGTATGGTAAAAACCTCTACATTTAAAACACTGAGTGGGACATACACCTCTAGTTTATGGAGGAAGTCGTTTAACCAAATCCTCTCGGGGGGGGGGGGGAAATGTAGTCTAGAAAGGTAAGCAGAGCAGTGCCAGTATCACTCGGTTCTCAGTTTCTCGTGAATTTCCAGATTCCATAATCGGGATGTCATGTCTGAAGTTGTGCCTTGATGCGTCTGCACTAATGTCTACTACATGTCGGATTACATATTTTGTTAATCGGTACCCTAGTGGTTTGTAGCACTTTACTTTGTGGCCAGATGTCGGTAATGTCTGAAAGCTCTAGTTCTTCGCTGTGTTTGTGATAAACTGCTATAGTCTTGTTTATTAGGTCTCATATCGTGCACGTTGATCCCGAATATCTTGGGAATGGCATTATGCAAGATACTTTGTGCCCTGCTATTTCTGAAAACATTCTCTTCGCCATCAAAGGCGACGATGAAAGTTTGCAAATCAGAAGAACTTGGCATACCTTGACTGAGCGGTGGATGTTGACAGAGACCGCGTGGTGCAGGCATGGTCTGTTTACCTGTGTGTGTTGGCGGTACTTCGCCTCCAATCTGTTTGCCTTGCTGTGATGTTTACTGTCCAGCAAATCTGTATCTGGATCCTCTTCCAAGACCGGGTGACGTTCATGATCTAAAGCTGTGGTATGCAACAGTGGTTTCCCGGTATCCTCAAAGGTATCGTCAATGTTTTGTAGGAGATGCTGCGTAAACCTCCAGCAGTCGCCATGACGCCTAGATTAAAACTTTAGCTAAATGAGTTGTGGGGTTCAGAGCCCATTATGTGCCTCTTAACACTTTCCACTACCGCCCACAGGATGGGTATGGGGTGCATAACAAATGAACTAAACTTTAACTGGACTGTAAAATGCGAGTTGATATTTAGATTAATACTTAAGTTTAATATTTAATCGCAAGGGGGGGGGGTTAAACAAATGGGAAAGATTAGCTAAGTACTTGAGAAACTTTTATAGTCTTCACGAAAATGCAAAGCTGTAATTAATATTGACTAAAGTTTAAGGATTTGTCAAAGTTAATTATTAAGTTCAGGTATTATATAAAATGTTTAATGTGATCTTTCATATTGTTGCAGACAACAATACTAATGAAAAAGTATCGGAAGGTCAAAAAGGCGTAAACATAGAATCGGCCCCTGAAGAGTACATGGAGTTTCATCCATTTCATGAAAACTACCCAAATCTGACTAACATACAGAGTCACGTTTCGGAGGCCCTTCCCGGAGCGTCTCACGCGGATAAAGAAAAAGATGACAAATCTCGTTTAACAAAGGTTGAAGGTGTTGGACTGCCAGTAGTAGGCTTGAAGGGAAGTCACGTCAACGCTACTAATGAACAGGTCAAGAAAGCTTTGAAAGATGCAGAAAACTCTACTCTAGTTGACGCAGTGAGACGCGCTCTGTATTTACTGAAAGGTAATGCAACAAGAGCCATTAACTCTACAAGCCATAAAAGTGAAGGGTCGCAATCTAGCCTCTGGCTCGGTAAACTGCCAACCTCGTCTACAGAATATTCGCATCAAGACGCTCTTGGCGCCGCCACTCACAATAAGTCGGTATATACTTTGAATCCTCAGGGAGAATCTTCGAATCTTAACGTGACAAAAAGTCCTGTGCAAGGTTATGTCAATGTTTTCGGCAACGGCTCTGATTTGCCACGAGCTTCCGTCAACGAGAGTTCCAATACTACAGTGTCGCAAAACACTGGCAATAGTTTCTGGCTTTGGTTTTGGGGATAGAATGTAAAGTGTAAAGTCATTTGAAGTACTATAGTGTAAAAAGTTAATGCTTATTTTTAATATCTGTAACTATAATTTGCAGTAATTTGTAAAGATAGTCTTAGTTTTAAGGAACAAACTTTTAATTTAGATTTTTTAATCCTCGCAAATCGGTTAAAACCTTTTAGTCAGTCTTGCAAATTTTGGGGGGTTGAAAATGTAAAGTATATTGTAATAAGAATTGTCAATCTTTTATAAATAAACATTAACCTTTTTTAAATGTCGTTCTTTTTACTAACTCCTTTTAATGTGAGTGACCAAACATTTTAAAATGTGCTTAGAGCTGCAAATAAATTTTCTTTATAAATACGAAAATGAAACTTCCTCCCCGGCATGCTGTGTTGCCTAGCAACAAAAGGTGCCCAGTCTTAATCCTGTTCAGGTGTCCTATGGGGGGGGAGGCTGCTCTGTGGCTTGAAGATAGCAGTTTCCCGTTGCCTAGATAAGATTTTTTGCTAGCTCCATACCTCCTGCAAGGTTAGTTCCCTGCTCGCAAGTGTACATCACTCTTTGTGGAGGGAGATTCCCTTTGGCTTGCATCCTGCATCACTTTTATCCTCTTTCTTTATGGCCCCATCTCCTCTTATGGTGACTCCCATACCCTTTCCAAATAGTCGGGCCTCGCGGAACTTCCAGTTGTAACTGGCCTGAAGGTTAATCTTCCCTACTGTCTCTTACCCTCCTCAGTCCTAGTCGTCTCGCATTTCCAACAAGATGGTGTCACGCAGCTGTTTGAGAGAGGATTAGACTGAACTAGTCTTGCACGTGTGGCATGACCTTCCGCTGATAAAGAAACTTTCCTTGTACCAGTGAATGCGGCCATCGCCCACCTTTAAGTCGAGGCCCCTTCTCTAGGCCTCCCTCCCTCCCCCTGACATTCCGGCTCTAAAATGAGCATAGCTATTTGGCCCCCTTTACGGGCTATTCATACCCGTGCCACCTTTTGGGTGGCTTAATCATAATAAATTCGGAGTAGCCTAATCTAAAACGATAATAATCTTTGCCCACACTCTGATTTGGTTAATGCTGCTGGGAGGTAATGAAGACAATAGTTAGTCATATCTGAAGTGCCACTATTACACTACTTACTGGAATGTTAAGCAACTGAAGCCCTGCGCATCAAACTAAACATTCATCCAACAAGAGCAGCTGTATTAAATGCAAAAATCCAGACACTACAATGGTTAGAAAAGCAGTTGAAGAATGGGACACACTAGTCAACGCTGAATCTATATCAGCCACAAAGATAATGTCATTTAAAGACTAAAACCAATGACCTAACACAGAATCTGAAACTGGAGAAGAGGGCAACCCACCTCCATTTACAACTTTGACCCATATATCACAATAACAAGGTTATCGCGAATAAGAAATCAATGACGGGCTTGCCATAGCTCTTGCTACGTGGACATTTTGCTCAGAGTAGCTGAATCTAACATAAAAACAAACATATCGAATTCGGTGATAAGGCGGCCAGTTTCATCAGGTTTTCTCAATGAGAATTGTGAACTCTTAACCATTTTCTATTCGGCTCCAGGAGGTGGAGCCGAATAGTAACTTCAGTGCAAGAATTCTAGTAGGCTTTTAGTGACTCCCCATCCTGCCCTTGACGCCGTGAGGGGGCTTGGTGGACGGCTGCCGGAGTGTGATACTCCGTGGGACAGTCCTGTGGCCTTTGCTCCTGCTGCTGTCTTCTCTAATTGTGCCGGTTCGCTTTTCCTTTCCTTATGTTTCGTTTTTCTCCCACCTCTTCTCCTATCTGCTTGCTGTTTCCTGCCGACCTTTTGCTTGTTTTGGTTATTCTTTTGGTCTTCTATTTTGACGCCGGGGTGCTTGGGGAGGCATACTCTTGCACCTGTAGAACTGTAGTACCAACGTAAGAGAGCGAGGGGGACCTTTTGTTGTCAATCCTCCTTTCGTCACTGAACCCGATCTCGACGGACTGACGGTTCTTAGGTGGCGTTTGTGGTGCGTATACCCATGACCCACCCCTAGGGGGCCCGGCATGATCGGCGATGGCTTCTTGTTGGGTGTCCTGCCTTTAATTGGTGGCTCCATGATGGGTATGGGGGCACATACGTGAATGAATATTTTTATCTTCGTACCTATGTCTAATTCTGTTCTTCATTTACCTTCTCAGGCTCGTGGGGTGGGCGACCAAGCCCCCCGATCGGTCCGTGTTGGAAGACCGGGCTCTAGCCCCTGCTGCATTGGGCCCCGACCTTGCTCCTCCTGGCCTCTGACTACTCCCCTCGGCTCCCTCCCTCTTCTGTGATTGGGTCGAGCCCCAAGCCCCCAGTGGTGACTACCTGTCCCCTGGCACGGCTCAGTCTCTTGTGACTACTGCGCGCCTTTAACCCCTCTCTCGGGGTTCTCAATGCCGTCCTCGACACGGCCGCTCTCGCTCGATTCCTTCCCGTTCTGATATATATCAAGCCTTGTTTGGTCCCGCTTCGTGGCCAAAACCTTGATCTCCTCCCTCTTGATTCTGCGTCTCCTGACAATTTCTCCCTTCATAGGCACCTTGTTGATTCCGTGGATGCCTTTGTCACCTTCAACCCCACCCGTCTCGGTACACGTGTCGTTGCTGCTGCTCCTCAGGATGCGGCCTCCCGCTTGGCTGCTTTATCCTCCCTTGGCGAGACCCTGTTCGGGTCTCCAAGAACGCTCAGTTTGAATGCAGTGTTGGCTTATTCTCCTCCCGCCCCATGTTGAGACCGTGTTTGGAATCTGCAGGACTGCCATGATGATATCAGCATATCATTGAGGCCAGGGCCATTCTGTCCTCCAGGTAGACACGTTTACTCGTCCCCCTCGTGGTGTCGCCGTCAAACCCTTCGGGTTGTGAAGATTACCTTTGATGGTAGGACCCTTCCACCCTGTCATTCTTGCTGGTGCCAGGTGC
>WNGS01163002.1:14420764-14437681 GCA_020271785.1 Procambarus virginalis | reverse complement strand
TGGATCAGTATAGGAGGCCAACCTGAGGTAGAAGTTGGTATCTTAAGAGATACCGGAGCTAATCAGAGCGTGATTGTGAGAAGCCTGATTGGGAATGATCGACGGTTAGCTGGCAGGAGAAAGATGAGAGTATATGGGTTATTGTCTGAGAGTGACATGCCCGTTTGTACTGTCCAGCTAAGGTCGGAATATGTGTTGGCGGAGGTGATGTTGGGAGTGTGCCCCGACATACCTGTTCCAGGAGTCCAAGTGAGCCTGGGGAATGACTTGTGCGGGACAAAGGTGTTGCCAGGAGTCATAGCGAAGACTGTGCCAGAGGAGTGTCCAGAAGGCCACGGCACGGGTGGGATACCTGAGAATGTGAACCTGACTGACATCCGAGGAGATGAGTCAGGAGACCGCCAAGCCATTGGGTACCCTGTCTCGGTAGTGGTGAAGGCAGAGGTGGCCGGCGAGGAAGACACTGGAGAAGATGAGACAGTGTCTATTCAGCCGGTAGAAGATATCGACGTAGATATAGCATGGCTGTTTGATGAAGGTCCAGCCCAGGAAAATGAAGTCTCGGTGAGGCCTAAAGTGAAGATGGCCCAGCCAAAGAAAAATCAGGTGAAGAGAGCGAACCTGAGTAGACCCCAGCCTGCTGAAATTGAGGGTCGGAAGGTGAATGCAACTGTGCTGAGCAGAAGTGAGGAAGAATGTGGACATACTGAGGACGGGAGTAGAGCGTCAAGTGGTCCACGAGCACAGAGGCATTTGGATAGTAGAGGTAAGTTGTTTGAGATGTCAGGAGTTGATATGTTTCACAGAAAACGCGGAGGAGAGATAGTGAAGAAGAGTAATAGCCGAGAAGATGGAAGGAGAAGAGACAGTATGTGTGGAGAGATGCTTACGAGCACTCTAGGAGAGGTAAAGCAACATGTACGATCAAGTGCTGTTGGATGTAGTACAGGGCTCGGAGAAACTTTTAGGGAACAAAGAAGAGTTGAAGGAGAAGAAATGGAATAGTATAGAGGCGAGAAGTGTGAGAAGAGGATTATGATACAGGCAGGGTGGAGTAGAAGAAAGCAGAGGACTCGATAGAAGTCAAACAGGATGAGGTCTCGGATAAATGAGGAGACGAAAGGGAGGATCGTCGGTGAAGACGAGGGAGTGAAGTATGATGGCAGGAGACGAAAGTATAATGGCAGTATATGGAAGTGTGAAGACGACAGAGGAGGTACTGACAATAGATGTCTGACTCTGGACGTGAAGAGAAGAAGACAAGGAAACGGAGGGTGGAAACAATAAGTAGAGTTGACCGATGGAGTGCAGGCGTCCAAGGAGGACAGCCTAGCCAAGAGGTGTCAGAGAAGTCAAATCGTTTGTGAGAAGATCATGATTCTGGCGAGTTGTGAGCCAGATGTTACCAGGTGCAACGAAGTAGTTGTATACTCCTAAGGGAGTACGTAAGCAGATCAACCAGTCGAACCAATCGGTTGGAGAACGAGACAGTATGGTGGCGGATGTATTATCCCGAGCTTTGCCACTGGAATAACTCTCAAAAATAAGGGGAGGGGAGTGTTATGATCTCAGCCTGCAGGAGAAACGAGTCTCCCCCCTTGAGAGTTATTCAACAAGCCTGACCTAACTGGAAGGTCCAGGAATTATAGAGGCGATAACACATAGGTAAGATAGTTTGGTCGATTTTAAGTAAAAATTTGAGATTATGGGCAATGAACGAGGAAACAGATAAATGACTGGTTAGGAGATGTGGACAAGTTGGGTGGAGGTGTGAGGCTCGCTTTGGGAGAGCCTTGACCTCACTTGAGGCCAAACATCGCAGGGGGAAAGCCGCGCTTCGTCGAGCTCCCGCCAGAAGGGAACCCCTAGTGATATATCTCCAAAGAGAAGAGAAGAGTGCAGACGTGCCAGCTGTGGAGTCGAGCTGAAGACGTTGCGGTCTCAAGGCCTGGATGGTGGGGAGAGTATTTAGCCGCCCAGAGACAGTTTTGTGGGCTGTGGGAAGCGCCCTGGTCAGACGTTGCCAGAGAGAGAAGCGCCTCGACCAGATAATCTGTGGTAAGCCCGATTTAAGCCAGTTCATAGTGTTTGCTTATAGTTGGTCGTGTGCCCAGCGACAGTAGCAATGTTTATTTACAAGTTAAACATGTTTTGACGGCTGAGGCCCCTCCCAGAGTGAGTGAGGCCTGCCAGGCAAGGTGGAGCATGGACCCACCCCGACGGGGGAGTCCACTCTCACTAAATGTAGAAGACAGATAGAGATTGGAGGCAAGGNCCAGGGACGCTGGTACTAACCCAGGGACGCTGGTACTAACCCGGGGACGCTGGTACTAACCCAGGGACCTGGTACTAACCCAGGAACGCTGGAACTAACCCAGGGACGCTGGTACTAACCCAGGGACGCTGGTACTAACCCAGGGACGCTGGTACTAACCCAGGGACGCTGGTACTAACCCAGGGACGCTGGTACTAACCCAGAGGCGCTGGTACTAACCCAGGGACGCTGGTACTAATCCAGGGGCGCTGGTACTAACCCAGGGGCGCTGGTACTAACCCGGGGACGCTGGTACTAACCCAGGGGACGCTGGTACTAACCGGGGGCGCTGGTACTAACCCAGGGGCGCTGGTACTACCCCATGGGTGCTGGTACTCAAGGTCTCATTCACTCATTCATTATGAGGGAGGAAACTTTTGCAATAGCAACAACAGGTAAAGCCAAACTTGCTGTGTAATCCTCACATTAAATAATGATTGGTTTTTTTTTTTACTCAGGTGAGTACATGAAGTGACGCCGTCAGTTTCCTGTTTCAAGACTGAGAGCTTTCCTTCCCATAGCTCATGGTCAGCCTCCCTACTATAGATTCCCCTGGAACACGACCCTGCCATGGGTTCACAACCAGTACCCCAATTACTACTGGGTGAACAGGAGCAAACAGTTAAGGATGGCGCCCAGTCAATCCTCCTGGACAAGATTCGAACCTACACCAAATTGCTCACGAACTGTGGGACGAGTGTTGCTACCTAGGCAACGACTGACCTTTTTACAGGATGCAACCCACAACAGATACCTATAACTCACCAGTATATACCGATTTACTGCAGGGTGAACAGATGCACAAGATGAAAGGAATCAAGCCCCACAAGTTTCAATCCAGCACGGGACTCGATCCGGGACTTTTCTCATGTGAACTGACTCCGGTACCCCACCGTAACAGCAAGACAAGGAGGGGGGGGGGGGGTAAGGTGCCAGAGGACAGTCTCCCTACTGTTATTCTGATGATGCAAGCAACAGTTACTGGCAGTGCATGAGCAACACGCGTTTTGTGAAGAGGTAGCAAGAGAAGTGAATTGGAGTGTAGCAAGAGAAGTGGATTGGAGTGTAGCTAGAAAAATGGATTGGGGTGTAGCAAGAGAAATGGATTGGGGTGTAGCCAGAGAAATGAATTAGTCTAGCAAGATAAACGGATTAGAATGTAGCAAGAGAAATGGATTGGAGAGTAGCAAGAGAAATGGATTGGGGTGTAGCCAGAAAATGGATTAGAGTCTAGCAAGATAAATGGATTAGAAATGAAGCAAGAGAAATGGATTTGAGTGTAGCGAGAGAAATGGGTTAGAGTGTAGCAAAAGAAATGGATTGGAGTGCCGCCAGAGAAATCGATTGAATGTAGCGGGAGAAATGGATTGGGGTGTAGCCAGAGAAATGGATTGGGGTGTAGCCAGAAATATGGATTGGGGTGTAGCCAGAAAATAGGATTGCAATGTAGCAAGATAAATAGACTTGAGAGATCGCAAGAGAAATGGATTGTCGAGGTTACAAGGGACGTGGATTGGAATGGTAGCGAGAGAAATGGATTAAAGATGTAGCAAGTGAAATGGATTAAAGAGGAAGCAAGGGAAATGGATTGGATCGGTAGCAAGAGAAATAGATTTAAGATGAAGTATGGTAAACGGATTCGAGAGATTGCAAGAGTAATGTATTTTAGAGGTTGCAATATCAATTTATTTTAGAGGTTTCAAGATAAATGGATTAGAGAGGTTGCACAAGAAATGGATTGGAAAGATAGCAAGAGAAATGAACTGGAAAGGTAGCAAAAGAATGGATTCGAAAGATAGCAAGAAAAAGAGATTGAACAGACAGTAAGTGACAGACATGATAAGCTGACAGTGGGCGTTAGAGTCTAGTAAGACAAACAAAAAGGCTAATTACTGATAGTGAAGGCTGAAGATGGTGAGACAACCAGATATAGAGTAGTGCCAACAAACATTGTTGAGACGATGAGTCACAGTAACGTGGCTGAAGATATGATGACCAATTCACACATCAAAAGATGAAGGGACGACGACGTTTCGGTCCGTCCTGGACCATTATCAAGTCGGGGGTTGATAATGGCGACACACATGACTTGATAATGGTCCGGGACGGACCGAAACGTCGTTATTTCTTCATCTTTTGATGTGTGATTTGGTCATCAAACATTGTTGAAACTGACTGTAGTGGGTGGTGGTGTTGTTGTTGTAGCGACTGATGACAGGGAATGTAGACAGGTGGTAACAGTAATAGTTGTATAGGCTAGTGACGGAAGGTGATGTTAGTGGTTGTCGTAGGTACTGGTGGTAGCAAGAGATGCTAGTAGTGGCCGTAGAGACTGGTGGTAACAAGAGATCTTAGTAGTGACGGTAGAGACTGGTGGAAAGACAAAGAGCAGCAACTGGTTACCAACAGTCATGTAGACTGAGGCTGGAGGTGTGAAGACAAGCGTCCAGACAGTGCAGACAGCGGCAGACCAACACCAAAGCACCAAGCAACATAGCAACATAAATAAACTAACGGCAAGAGAAGAAGTGATCGTCCAAAATAATGACGAAGACCACTTAACTAACGCAGCAATATTAACGACACTGACACAATGACACAAACTCGTTTTCTCTTGATGACCGAACCAGCACACACCAGAAGAAGAAGAAACAACGACTTTTCGACTCGATAATGATCCAGGACGGACCGAAACGTCGTTGTTTCTCCCATCTTCAGGTGTGTGGTTTGGTTATCATATCATCAGCCACGTTACTGTGACTCGTTTTCTCTTCCCTCTTGCTTGTCTTCCTCTTCACTACCATTTCTTTGCCCCTCTCCTCATTTGTGTACTCACGAGCTTCATGTCTAGCGTGTTGTCGGGAGACGCTGGAACGATGTGTGGGTGGTGGAGGGTCGACTTTATATACCAGACGCCGCCTCGACTTGCCCCGGGGTGCAAGGTCGAGAGCAAGGAAAGAGAGAGAGTGAGAGAGAGAGAGAGAGCTGGCGGAATGATGGGGAAGTTTGCACACACGATAATGAATGGGGTGAGGAGGAGGGGGGATGGAAAGGGGTTCAAAAAACATATAGTGCCTGCGGGTTGAGACTCTATAACGAGTTTGGAATGATGGGGTGGAGAGCGGGTTGCGGGTGGGCGGACGCGGGTGAAGGGGACGATTATGTTCCCCCTCCCTCCCTCCCTCCCTATCCCTCCCTCCCTAACCCTCCATCAACGTCTAGCCTTCCTTTCATTCACCTTACCGCCCCTCCCTTCCTCTCTTGCTGTCTTCCTCCCTCCCGCTTTTGCTTCCTCTCTTGTTTAAACCACTTCACCTGCCTCATTTACTCTTTTTCTTCCCTAAGGTCTCTTGAGTACTTTCCTTTTCAAGTACAACTTCTTGACTTTTCTTCACAATCCCCATATAGGCCTAAACAATAAGGAAAACAATAACAGTATTGTGCCTAAACAATAATTTGTCCTTTATTCTCATAGATTATATATTATTATTTCCTCTCCATGATGCCCCTCACCCCTCTCCACACCCCCTCTCCCACCCTCTCTCCCTACACCCCCTCTCCCCAAACCCCACACTCCTCTCACCCCCTCTCCCCAAACCCCACACTCCTCTCACCCCCTCTCCCCAAACCCCACACTCCCTCTCCCCAAACCCCACACTCCTCTCTCTATTTCCACACCCCACTCTGAACACCTTCGCTCCCCCTTCTCCCTACCCAGAGCCTTCCCACCCCCACCTCTTGGGATCCGGTCGAAGGGCGACACGAGTTCACCCCTGAACGTCAGGTCAACCTATGGGGGTCTAACAACGGGACCTCCCGAGCACTCTCACGACACTCCCAGCCCCTCACACTCCAGACAACACACTCTAAAACACACTTTATAGTGGGGTTTAGATGAGATTTTAGAGTGCATCTCATAGGAGTACTTATGGAGCACGCTTTATATCAGCAATTACACGGTACTTTAGAGTTCTCTTTGTAAAAATACGAAGCTTAGAAAACGGTTTTTTAAACGACGTATTCGTGGAGTTTTTAGATAACACGTGTTATCAGTGATGTACATCACTGTAATGCTTAGGTGCGGCGATCGTGTTATATTTTTACGCTGAAAACACTTTGCGACGTTCTGCTGAGAACAATTCATGCAAATTTTGGGTAGAGCTTTGAAAGATATATCACTTTTCAATAACTTTTTGATGTAATTTGGATGCCATTCATTAAACGTATTGATAAAAAGCATAAGGCATGGTTTGATTTGAATTTTTCAGAATTTGATTATGACTTTTTGAGATCAATTATTTTGAGACTTTTAGAAAACTTGTTAAGATTTTTAGGAAAAAGCTTTTAAGACTTTAAGATAAACATTTTAAGTATTTCTAGTTAATATTTTTAGTTAACTTTGGGGGATTCTTTTAATGAATATTTATTGGGCAATTTTGTGATCCTAATATAAAATAAGGAAACCTTTAATAAAAGACATAGACGTACCAAAATGTTTTTGGCAATATATTAAATAACGTTCAGTGAATAGTTTTTGACAGAATTTTAAAAACAAATCAAATAAAACTTAAACACATACTTAGCAAGTATTTTACGTTTCCTTAAGCTCATTATAAAATAAATTTGAAGACCTCTAAAGTAAGCTTAAAAAAATAGCAAATGCATTTGAAAGAAATTTAAAAAACAATAAAAAGTACACACAGAAATCACGATAGCGTGATGAACAAATCCACAAGGGCCGTGACGAGGATTCGAACCTGCGTCCGAGAGCATCCCAGACGCTGCCTTAATCGACTGAGCTACGATATGGTCAAAAAGAATTGAAATTAGAAGTTTCAGTAGAACTTCTGGTTTCAACTCTTTTGACCATGTCGTAGCTCAGTCGATTAAGCAGCGTCTGGGATGTTCTTAGACGTACGTTCGAATCCTCGTCACGGCCCTTGTGGTTTTTTGAATAAAAAGTAGAAAGAAAACGGAAATTATTGACCGGTTGAATCACTTATTCCAGAGGTTAACAAATATTGAAAGTGTTATTAGAGAGCACTTTGGATTCCACTTTAAACAAGTATATCTTATGAGTTAAAATATTACATCTTTGGATATTTTTAAAAATAATGAAATAAGAGAATTTATGGGCCTTTAAGAGAGCATTAAAAGTTGCTTAACTTAAATTATATTAAACCCAAATTATAATGAGCTATTTGCTCTGGGTTATACATTATCATAATTTATTAGTTTGCTGTTAGTTATACTTGGATTCCATTTTAACAATCAATTATTTTAAATTAGGCTTTTATTTAGTTATATATTTAGGTAAAATTCTTTCAATGTGTGTTTTATTTATTGATATAATTAAAGTCTTAAGGTTTATGTACAAGTCAGAAACTTTATCTTATTTTTTGACTAATTCATTTATTTTGTTTTGAACATTTAGAAATTCTAAAATTAATGAAACAACTCGAATTGTGTCATTTCGGAGACACGTTTTTGTGTCAGTGGATAAATGTTCTCAAAGAATATCTTTAATATCCATTAAGTAAATTTAATAACTTTTTTACATGATAGCTATTAAGAATCGTGTCCACAAGTAATTAAATTTGGGTAACCAATGCATGCAAAGATAACAAATACTGTTACTATATACTTCTATTGATCAAAATAATGTTATTTATACTATTATTGATCCAGTGATTATTATCCGAAGCAAGACAAGAACTTTATTGTCATTTGACTTAGATCATTATTATGAATAGGTTTTGAGCTGAGCTGATTTTCGAGCGTTTAATATGTGAAGAATATGTTAGGTGAATATTACTTCATGTGAGGAAATCCGAAGGAGCTGTTATCTTCTTGAGATGGTTATCTTGAGATGATTTCGGGGCTTAGCGTCCCCGCGGCCCGGTCCTCGACCAGGCCTCCTTTTTGTTACACATCCCCAGGAAGCAGCCTGTAGCAGCTGTCTAACTCCCAGGTACCTATTTACCGCTAAGTGACAGATGCATCAGATGAAAGAAACTAGCCATTTGTTACTCCTTCCGCCTGGGATCGAACCCGGAACCTTAGGACTACGAATCCCGAGCGTTGTCCACTCAGCCGTCAGGCCCCCTGCCATGATGAGGGCTCGAACATATGCGGTGGGTGTTCACAGACAACACGCTCTAGACAAGTATAGGCCGCGACATTGTGCCTGGAAACACCCTGTGCATAGGTTCGAATCCTCAACACGGCTCCTACAGATTTTCTCGTCGATTTTCCCATTTTCACATCATCACCTTAGTGTGTTTACATCATCATCAACTTGATGTGTTTACATCATCAACAACTTAGTGTGTTTACATCATCATCAACTTAGTGTGTTTACATCATCATCAACTTAGTGTGTTTACATCATCATCAACTTGGTGTGTTTACATCATCATCAACTTAGTGTGTTTACATCATCATCAACTTAGTGTGTTTACATCATCATCAACTTAGAGTGTTTACATCATCATCAACTTAGAGTGTTTACATCATCATCAACTTAGTGTGTTTACATCATCATCAACTTAGTGTGTTTACATCATCATCAACTTAGAGTGTTTACATCATCATCAACTTAGTGTGTTTACATCATCATCAACTTAGTGTGTTTACATCATCATCTTAATGTACTTATTATTAAGTAATAATAATCTTAATATTAAATACTCTCACCGTGTACTTAATATGTTCTGTCGGCAATATTGTCAAGTAGTGTCAAGTTAACTACTCTGACACTGAAAACGTTCTTTCTAACGTCCCTGTGTCTTAACTGGTTACTCAGTCTCCACCTGTCTCTCTTTGTTCGCAATTCAATTTCTTTCTTTATTATGCACCCCATCCCGTGGGCGGTGGTGTAAAGGATTACAGAGGCACATAATCGGTTCAGGAACTGAACCCTCTAGTTCGTTTAGCTAAGCAAATAACAATCTTTTGACGGTAGTTTCGAAATTATTAATGTTATATATAATGTTATAGTATGTATATAGTATAGTATGTTATAGTATAGTTATAGTATAGTAATTAATGTTATAGTACACATACTCATACATACATGTACATATATATATATACGTATACATATATACATACACATACATATTTAATACCCACACAAATACACACATCAATAATCTTTGTGTCACGTATCACCCGTGTTAAACAATTTATCTATCTACCCTGTCAATTCATCTAAGAATTTTGTAGGTAATGATCATGTCTTCCCTAACTCATCTGTCTTCCAGTGTCGTTAGATTCAGTTCCAGTAATCTTTCCTCATAGCTCATTCCTCTCAGCTTGGGGGACCAGCCTGGTGGCATACCTCTGAACCTTTTCTAACTTCATTTTGTGTTTGACTAGATATGGACTCCACTCTGGAGCCGCATATTCCAGTATTGGTCTGACATATGAGGTATACAAGGTTCTGAATGATTCCTTACACAAGTTTCTGAAGGCAGTTCTTATGTTCGCCAGCCATGCATACGCCGCTGATGTTATCCTTTTGATATGGGCTTCATGGGACAGATCTGGTGTGATATTAACTCCCAGATCTTTCTCTCGTCCTAACTCCTGAAGGATTTCCTCTCCCAGCTGATACCTTGTGTTTGGCCTCCTGCTCCCGACGCCTATCTTCATCACTTTGCACTTTGTACTTTGCACTCTCGAGTTAAAATCTAGTAGCCATTTGTTGGGGCATTCTTTCAGTCTGTCCAGGTCATCATGTAGCCTCTTGCTATCCTCCTCTGTCTTAAGCCTTTACATAATTTTAGCATCATCAACAAACATTGAGAGAAATGAGTCTATACCTTTGGAAGATCAGTCACGTATATCAGAAACAGGATACGTTCGAGTACAGAACCTAGCGGGATTCCACTGGTGACATCACGCCAGTCTGAGATCTCACCCTTCACAGTGACTCTCTGCTTCCTGTTGTTTAGGTACTCCCTTATCCATTGCAGCACCCTATCACTCGCTCCAGCTTGTTTCCTCTAACGTATGCAACAGCCTCCTATGGGGTACTTTGTCAAGAGATTTCTGACAGTCCAAGAAAATGCAGTCTGTCCATTCTTCTCTGATTAATGTTTGTTGTTTGGTCATAGAATTCTATTAAATCTGTGAAACACGACTCGCCTTCCCTGAACCCATGTTGGTGACGTACGTGTGTGTGTGTGTGTGTGTGTGTGTGTGTGTGTGTGTGTGTGTGTGTGTGTGTGTGTGTGTGTGTGTGTGTGTGTGTGTGTGTGGAAAATACCAACGTACAACTCTGGTAATATGGAACACAATTGTTTTAGATGAAAGTTGAGAACGAAAGAGAGACATACAGCAACAAAGAGACAGAGGAAGAGCCAGGGTGACAAAGTGACAGACAGAAACAGATACAGACTGAAACACACAGACAAGCATACACAGGGACAGAGAGAAACAGACTCTTCATTAGCATATACCCAACCACTTGACTGAACGGTCTCGCTTCATGCAGGTCGATGCTCAATCTCCGACCGTCCAAGTGGTTGGCCACCATTCCTTTCCCCCCGTCCCATTCCAAATCCTTATCCTGACCCCTTCCCAGTGCTATATAGTCGCAATTTCTTGGCGTCTTCTCCTGATAATTCATTTCCCTTCTTTAGCGTGTGAAATAGCAGGCATTTCGCACAGTGTGCAATTTGCGTGTATCAATAAGCAAATAGTGTTCCAACCTCTACAGCTGTTAGAGTGAGCTTAACGTGACAAGCGAATAGTGACTCAGCCAGCGAGCAAGAGAGGGAAAGTATTTAACTACAAGCAACGCTGTTACAGGCTGACCCATCTCACCCCGAGGTAATAACATCCTGCAACCTCTCAACGCCGGATATCATACACAAAGGGAATATATTGCCTTGTACATACGGTTATATGAGTATTAATTTGCCGTTTGTAAATAACAGGTGTAAATAGAAGCAACTGAATTCTAATGTAAATAAAACCTGGAGGCAAGAGACCACAGGAACAAGAAATATATACACCGAGAAGTTCTTTTTATAATCGAAACTGTGACAAGTGTATTTCCCTTCGAATTGCGACACTGAGGCGCTGGAACAAGAAGCTTTTTGCTGTTTGGTCTTTTATAACATTGATCAATTAGAGTCGGTGTATAGTGTATAGTCCTTGGTATATAAATATACATTAAGAGCTTACTTTAGTCCTGTACTATATATTCAGGACTATAGTATATACTTGTTACCACTTACGGCCTATAATTCACGCCCGTGCCACCTCTTGGGTGGCTTAATCTTCACCAGTCAATCAATATACTTGCTAGTTGATCAGTAAGATATTATGGTGGCATTAATAACCCTCCCGTGGTTGACAGACCTTAAGTTTAACACCAGAGTCACAGGAAGTTCAATGGCATCTCTCCTATGAAAAGTGTATTGTCTTCAGGCATTTTGCATGAGGTTGGAGATAGTTTTCTTATTGACGTTGGTTCGTGGACTGAAGGTACACTCATACAAAGATGTAGTTTCAATTCGTTCGTGACTGTCTCTCTTCAGTTGCATCTCTCTGTTGAGCTTCGTGTGTGCATGTTTGGTGGCTCCAGCGTCGTCACTTTGCCATGGTACTCTATGTCAAGGTAAATTGTTCATAACATCACAGCTGAACTGGTACTGCAGCTGAACAAATAATATTAGAACCACTTGGAACCACGTAGAAAAATATCGAAATTTTTAATAAAATCTCGTCATGCATTTTACTGGTGATTTCAACGAAAGCAAATAATGATCAAAACTTAGTGAATGTTTTGTTGGTGATTTCAGTGAGCAGCATGATAATAATTCAAGCCTACATATACTGTATCGGATATTTTATTGAAGGACAGAGTCTCAATCTAAACTTATTTTAATATTGTTGATGCTTTCAATACAAATTTGAGTGTCACCCAAGATTAGTGAATATTTAGCTGGAGATTTCAATGAACGACATGGTACTGATCCAAGATCAGTATATATATATGGTTTCCTCCATATATATGTGGTTTCCTCCGAGGCTATGGGTCCCCCTTCTTCCAGCCAGAGGTGGTACTCCCTTATATATATATATATATATATATATATATATATATATATATATATATATATATATATATATATATATATATATATGCAAACAAGCCTGAATGGTCCCCAGGACTATATGCAACTGAAAACTCACACCCCAGAAGTGACTCGAACCCATACTGCCAGGAGCACTCTGCTGGCGTTCAGGATCCCTTAACCGCTCGACCAACACGACCGGACAAAAGCGGATGGTAGCCGAGGCTATTTCCATCCCCCGCCGGCACTTGGTTGGTAATCTTGGGCATGGTATTTTATCAAATCACCTCATTCTTTGGGGCACACGTGAGGAACACAAATCTATTTTTTATATTTTTGTAATTAAATTATATTAATATATTTTTGTGTTCCTCACGTTTACCCCAAAGAATGAGGTGATTTGATAAAATATCATGCCCAAGATTACCAACCGAGTGCCGGCGGGGGGATGGAAATAGCCTCGGCTACCATCCTCTTTTGTCCGGTCATGTTGGTCGAGCGGTTAAGGGATCCTGTACGCCAGCAGAGTGCTCCTGACAGTATGGGTTCGAGTCACTTCTGGGGTGTGAGTTTTCAGTTTATATTTTTTTTTTTTTTTTTTTGAGATATATACAAGAGTTGTTACATTTTTGTACAGCCACTAGTACGCGTAGCGTTTCGGGCAGGTCCCTGGAATACGATCCCCGCCGCGAAGAATCGTTTTTTCATCCAAGTACACATTTTACTGTTGCGTTAAACAGAGGCTACAGTTAAGGAATTGCGCCCAGTAAATCCTCCCCGGCCAGGATACGAACCCATGACATAGCGCTCGCGGAACGCCAGGCGAGTGTCTTACCACTACACCACGGAGACTGGTAAAATATATAATATATATATATATATATATATATATATATATATATATATATATATATATATATATATATATATATATATATATATGTATATATATATATGTATATATATATATATACATAACAGCAGGGAGAATGCATATATGACAGAGGGGGAATGCCCGCTACATCCTCGGTTCCTGCCCGGCGTCGGAGTTCGAGGAAATCTACAGCCTCTAGGAAGCGAACTTTTTCTTGTATCCACACAATGTTAATTTTTTATATAAAATCAGATATGTAACTGTATAACCTTGCATAATAAAGTGTACACCACAAAAAGGGGGGTGGTAGGAGAAGCGAACACTCATATGCATTCAGAGTTAAATGGCAAGTTTTTCTCTGAATGCTCTGTGTTCCCTTCTTTGAGGCTGTGGGTCCCTATAAGTGCACCAGAGGTGGTACCCCCCCTTATATATATATAGATATATATAGATATATATATGATATATATATCATATATATATATATATATAGGGTATATCTATATATATATATAATGTGTGGTGTGTGTGTGTGTTGTGTGTGTGTGTGTGTGTGTGGTGTGTGTGTGTGTGTGTGAAACTTCGTGTTAATTGTGTGACCGCTGCCTGTGGCGCCCCCAGCCTTCCCTACCCTCCTGCAGGTCTCACACAGCCTACCTACCACCCCACTCCCGGCACCAGACCCCACGCCCACCGCCACCCCACGCCCACCGCCACCCCACGCCCACACACGTCACACGCCCTGCGGCTCCTCCAGGAAGGGTGGACGGATACACGTGGTGCGGTCAGAGAAGGGGGGGGGGGTCACCAGTGTGGCAATGAGTGTTTGAAAAAGTTAGGTTGAGTCCAGTCGTGTGGTGAACACTGGGAGTATCGTGTTGAGTGCACCACACCCAGTGAGCCAGAATACATTCACCAGTGTGGTAGTGATATAAGAGGAAATTATTCAAGTGTTGAGTGCTACCCCAAACCCTCCCCCCCCCCCCCAACCCAGTCAGTTCAGTAGTGTCTCCACCCCCAGCAGTGCGTGTAGGGTCTTCCGCTCCCCTGCCCCCCCCCCCCTCCTACGATCAGGCGGTCACGCCTTACCTACCTGCCGGGCCAGCCCAGGCTCCCATTCATCCCAACCCTCACCCACCACCTTCACGCACCCACACCACCCCAAGCAACTGCCTAGACATGATGCTGGGTATAGGGAACTACCAGGTTCCCCCCAGCCAGGAGGGAGACACAAATACTCCAGTGCAAGGTGACAGTCACTTCACTTCAGGGGATGGCAGAAGAGGTCGCTGCCAGCCAGCTCACCCAAAGCCAACCAAAGGAGAGGCACATGCAGGGGTTGTGGCGGCAACGTCAGCATCAACCTGATCTCAGAGTCATACGCCAGCATGGTGACTGTGCTGTGTCAGGGAGGCCTCCGCGGGAGGAGGCCGCACTCAGGAGCCTGATGCACCAGTGCAAATTGCAACACATTACATTGCAACAGACGACCTGCTAGAAGCAGTTAAAGCAACGTCAACCAGGACACTCACCCATATCCCAAAGGCATCTCGCCAATTTGCTGCCGGGAAATACACGGACCTCATCAGAAAAGTCAACAGAGGGTCAAACCCCTGATGAAACAGATACCATCAAAGCCTGACACAATTTGCTACTTTGTGGCTACGCATACTTAGGTGTACCAGACAGAGAGGCAAGACACTGGCCTGATGCGTCAATAAAGCAATTAGGGGTTTTCCTAGGGTTGACAACCTAATCCCCCCCCCCCAAAAACACACCAAACACCGCTGAGGCAGACCAAGTAAGACCCTCAGCAACAACAGGAAATTAAGTGCCCAAGTCAGCAAAAAAATTGAAGAAAGCAATACAGTCGGGGCACTCAGGGTGATCACACGTGAGGATAAAATTTTTGCCAAAGGATGAAACCACAGCCAAGCACTGAGAGAAAAACACCCCCTCGGGGCCGTAGGGGGGACCCCCCTCGCAGGTCAGGGGTCCCTCAAACCAAGACCTCTCGTCCTCCGAGAGGCGAGGTAATAAAGCTATCGTTTCATTTCCCCCGGGCTCCTCAGGAGGCTACACATGGGTAAAGACCTCAACATGTCAGTGAAATGGTGAACCCTGTTCTTGGCCCAGCGCAGAGCGCTCCTTGCAGAAAAATCACAACGTTTGTTAACAACTGCCTCACGGGTTAATCCATGATGAAATCAAAAAATCGTTTTCTCTGGTGCATCCCTATGTGCCCTGAAAAAAGAAGCGGGAAGGGATTAGACACATTGCCGTTGGTAATACCCATCGCCGCCTAGTTGCAAGGGCTGCTGGCAGAGTATCCGAATGGAGCAGCAGCCACCATGCTGCAACCCAACCAGCGAGGTTTGTGAGTCCCCAAGGCTGTGAAGCAGCGGCCCATGCTGCACGAGCCTACATTAGTTCTCTTAGTGAAGACACAGCAGGCAGTAGTAAAATTAGATTTTTAAAAACGCTTTCAAGTCGGTCAAAAGGGAAGTAGTCCTCACCACAGAACAGGAACATTGCCCAAGCATTCTCCCGTTTGTGTCAGCAGTTACAGCAAAGACTCAACTCTCCTGTTTGGCGAACACGAAGTCACCTCAGCAGAGGGAATTCAACAGGGAGACCCCCTTGCACCTTCCTCTTTGCACAGCGGTCTCGAGAAATCACAAGCAGACTGTCCAGTGAGCTCAACGTTGGTTCCTGCACTCTGGCAGGCACACAAGACTCCCTGCTGAAGGACCTGCAGCTGTGGTGAAGTCACTGGGGGAGACCATGGTTCTCGTTCTTAACCCCTCCAAGTGCGAAATTATTTCATCCAGTGAGGTAGTCATTAATGCAGTGAAATAAGTGAAATCTGGTATTTTACCAGAAGCCTCAGTCATTGAACCCACCTACAGCACACTATTTGGAGCACCTCTGGGCCACAATACCATTGCTGCAGTCCTTGACGAAACGTTTAATGACCTAAGCAGGATGGAAGAGAGAATAGGAGACTTGGACTCCCATGATGCCCTCTACCTTCTCACAAAGTGCCTTACCTTACCCAGGCTAACGTTCTTTTTAAGGTGTACACCCAATTTTGGCAACCCACTACTAAGTCACTATGATTAGCTCCTCAAGTCAATATTCAGGAAAGCACTCACCTAGATTTAGATGACAGTTAGTGGGACCAAGCAACACTTTCAGTGAGATCTGGGGAATAGGCATACGAAAGGCAACTGAAATAGCACTTCCAGCATTCTTATCCTCATGTTCAGCAGCCAACGAATTAGTAGGGCAGATCCTACCGGAGCGTATGAGAAACACAGCGGAAACTCATGATCAAAAGTTCATCGAAGCAGCCAATCAATGGGAAACCATTGCACTCCCTCTACCCCGACCACAAGTCCCAAAAGACCACAAGCAGGCCCACAGGGATAGCCCCATAATGGAAAACACTGCCACAACAATGCTTGAAAATGCAGATGCTGAAAACAAAGCCCACCTCCTAGCGATAACAGTACCCCATGCCAGGGATTTTTTATTTGCTGTACCCACTGTAGACCTGGGAACTCGTCTCAATCATGACGCTCTCCGCATTGCGGTTGCCCTTCGCCATGCCGCCCCCATCCTCGCCGAAAATAGGT
>WNGS01163002.1:14403885-14418542 GCA_020271785.1 Procambarus virginalis | reverse complement strand
CTAATGTCAAGGACTCTCCAGCCCAGCCTCCTAATGTCAAGGACTCTCCAGCCCAGCCTCCTAATGTCAAGGACTCTCCAGCCCAGCCTCCTAATGTCAAGGACTCTCCAGCCCAGCCTCCTAATGTCAAGGACTCTCCAGCCCAGCCTCCTAATATCAAGGACTCTCCAGCCCAGCCTCCTAATGTCAAGGACTCTCCAGCCCCCTCCTAACATCAAGGACTCTCCATCATAGCCACCTAATATCAAGGACTCTCTATTACAGCCTCCTAACATCAAGGACTCTCCATCACAGCTACCTAACATCAAGGACTCTCCATCACAGCCTCCTAACATCAAGGACTCTCCATCATAGCCACCTAACATCAAGGACTCTCCATCATAGCCACCTAACATCAAGGACTCTCCATCACAGCCTCCTAACATCAAGGACTCTCCATCACAGCTACCTACATCAAGGACTCTCCATCATAGCCACCTAACATCAAGGACTCTCCATCACAGCCTCCTAACATCAGGACTCTCCATCACAGCTACCTAACATCAAGGACTCTCCATCACAGCCACCTAACATCAAGGACTCTCCATCACAGCTACCTAACATCAGGACTCTCCATCACAGCCACCTAACATCAAGGACTCTCCATCACAGCCTCCTAACATCAAGGACTCTCCATCACAGCTACCTAACATCAAGGACTCTCCATCACAGCTACCTAACATCAAGGACTCTCCATCACAGCTACCTAACATCAAGGACTCTCCATCACAGCCACCTAACATCAAGGACTCTCCGTCATAGCCACCTAACATCAAGGACTCTCCATCATAGCCACCTAACATCAAGGACTCAAGTGAGTCGCATATGAGGTGTAAGACTCAAGGACTCACTAACATCAAGTGAAGTGTAACATGCACTCTGGCCTAGAGCGATGTCACACAACCTGAGTGAAGAGGTTCACACGCAGCTTGTGACGACCCGTTCAGACTGTGACGAATGAAGCATCTGTTCCTTACTAGGGAAGACATCTGAGCATCGAAGACCATCAAAGTAACGACGACGTCTGAGAAATAAGAAGATTTTGAATCTGTTTCGAGCGAAACCCAATGACCCTGTAGGACTCGCGCGTCGACCACAGGAAGGACTTGGTCGATATCTCAGGACACTGACAAGATTCGACTCGTCACTGACGATGTCTCTCCTACTTTGACAGAGTAAGATAGCTTCAATAGAAACTAATGTGACGTTAAACACTTAACCACTGAAGGGGATTAAAATGCTTTTACACGCTCAGGCTATAGGTCCATACTTTGTATAACAGATGTATTACATATTGTATAGGTACAATACATTGTAAAACAGATGTATTACATAGTCAATCTTGGGTACAAGTCCAATATATCATCAAGTGTTCCAGGATTCATATGGTAGTTACAGAGTTCAGCATACCTTAGCCCAGGAGAGCGAAAGTCAGTCAGTATGGGACATTCTACAATATAATGTTCAAGAGAGTGCATGTTTTCTCTTTCACAAAGTTGACACATTGTGTACACGACATTTGGGTCTGGAGAAAGGTGCCAGATACGTCTATATCCCAGGCGCATTCTGGCAACCCGTCCTCGCAAATTCGTATAGTCAATATTGACTTATTAGTTACGTGCATAGGTGACATACTAAACATAATAGTTTCCCTTGAAAAGCTTCATAGAAAACACCGACCTTACCTAAGCTACTTAGTATGTTAAAATAAGCATCTTATAGCTTCGTAATTACAATTGTTACTTAACCTATTATAGGTATAGGTTAGGTAATAATTGTAATTACGAAGCAGTAAGATGCTTATCTTAACATACTAAGTAGGTTAGGTAAGGTCGGTGTTTTTTATGAAGCTTTTCAAGGGAAACTATTATATTAAGTATGTCACCTATGCACATATTTAATAAGTCAATATTGACTATACGAATTTGCGAGGACGGGTTACATTCTGGCCACTATAACATCACATTACCGAGTTCTTGCTCTATTAATTCCATATATATATAAATCTCTCCTCACGATATTTATCATAATGTTTAATGCTACAACTTTCAGGTCTTTGTGAATTTGTTAGGTCAGTAAGATTTTCATTAGATATTTGTTTAAGTGTTCCCTTTGTCACTTCTAATAAATCGCCCATATCAGTTTCTACTACTGGTTTTCTCTCCATATTTTGCTGCTGTTTTTGCAAGCATATCAACAGTGCCATGCCTTGAGATGCCAACATGTGATGGTATCCAAAGGATTGTAATTTCAAATTTGTTTTCTTTAGCAGCTAAAACATTAATTCGTATATCATTGACTATTTTCTGGGTGTTACTACTATGTGCGTTCAATGCCAGGAGTGAGTTATATACTGCGAGTCACAGTATATAAGTCCATTGCCTTTGTCTTTTAAGAATTCAGTGACAAGGTATATGCCTGCATGTTCGGTTTGAGTTGTACTATCCTATGTACGCCAATCATTGACGCGCTTCATTGTTGTATGTACAAGAAACATTTCTTTAAATATATTACATGCACATACGGTACATCTTCCACCTTCTTCTACAGAGCCGTCGGTATAGCACTGATACACATCGTTACCCATAACCTGGGTACTCTCAGTGATGCTTTTCAGTGTTAACTGTTTTAATAATGTAGAGTGTACACTATCTTTCTTGGGTGCAATTACAAAATCAACTGATAGATCCCGGTAATCCCGTGGATTAATTGGTTGATTTATCATTAATTGAGTTGGGTACATACTAAATATTTTGACGAAGTTGGCTACCTTGTAAAACCAAAATGCATAATCAGATTTCGTTCTTCTTCTGTAGACCTCAAGTGAGTGTAGCATATTAGAAAGCTTAGCTTGAAATTTCCTGTGTTGCCGAGATCTACTCAATGCCTTCATACCGAAAATTGTGTTAATAGACAAAATTCTCTCACTTACGGTAGGTAATTTTAACACTGCTCTCATATTAACTATTCTCGTGGACTTTGGAGCCCCAAGGGTGAGACGCATAGCCTCATTTAAAAGGTTTTAAGAGATTTTAGCTTTTTGTCAGTATACAGTGTGAGATGTAGAGCATTGTAGTCAATCACGGAGCGTAAAAATGATACATAGAACATTCTAGCAAGTCTCACGTTAATTCCATGATTGACACCAACAAGTACCCGCAAAGGCTTTAATCTCTATCAGTCTCCTCTTGAGAGAAGAAAGGTACCTCGGGTCGTTAATGGGGACGCCAAGGTACCCCTCGGGTCGTTAATGGGGACACCAAGGTACCCCAGGGTCGTTAATGGGGACACCAAGGTACCCCCAGGGTCGTTAATGGGGACACCAAGGTACCCCCGGGTCGTTAATGGGGACACCAAGGTACCCCCAGGGTCGTTAATGGGGACACCAAGGTACCCCCAGGGTCGTTAATGGGGACACCAAGGTACCCCCAGGGTCGTTAATGGGGACACCAAGGTACCCAGGGTCGTTAATGGGGACACCAAGGTACCCAGGGTCGTTAATGGGGACACCAAGGTACCCAGGGTCGTTAATGAGGACACCAAGGTACCCCCAGGGTCGTTAATGGGAACACCAAGGTACCCCCCGGGTCGTTAATGGGGACACCAAGGTACCCAGGGTCGTTAATGGGAACACCAAGGTACCCCCAGGGTCGTTAATGGGAACACCAAGGTACCCCCGGGTCGTTAATGGGGACACCAAGGTACCCAGGGTCGTTAATGGGAACACCAAGGTACCCCCCGGGTCGTTAATGGGGACACCAAGGTACCCAGGGTCGTTAATGGGAACACCAAGGTACCCCCAGGGTCGTTAATGGGGACACCAAGGTACCCAGGGTCGTTAATGGGAACACCAAGGTACCCCCCGGGTCGTTAATGGGGACACCAAGGTACCCAGGGTCGTTAATGGGAATACCAAGGTACCCCCCGGTCGTTAATGGGGACACCAAGGTACCCAGGGTCGTTAATGGGAACACCAAGGTACCCAGGGTCGTTAATGGGAACACCAAGGTACCCCCCGGTCGTTAATGGGGACACCAAGGTACCCAGGGTCGTTAATGGGAACACCAAGGTACCCAGGGTCGTTAATGGGGACACCAAGGTATCTGTAAGACTCGCAGTTCTCAAGTGCTCTCCCATCTATATGATAACTGGGTAGTGGAATATCACATGGAATGTGGGCACGAGTTTTCTGTATTGAGATAAGGAGGCCACATTCCTCAGCTCTAGTAGCATAAGCAACGAGCAGAACTTGCATTCTAGGCTCGAAGGCAGCCTGTAAACATATATCAGCGTAACAAATGACCGTGTCTTCATTATTGGAAGATTGTCACGAATCTTGCTAAAGATTCATTTATGTTCTCATTCATTCGTTGTAGGATTCATTCATTACTGTCTTGTTCTCTAATTAATATGAGGAATTGTATCTAGTATGAGAAATTATATGTATATTATATGATTATATAGTGTAGCACTATGTAATGTATGAAGTTCGTGTTACGAGGCTCATGATTCCTCCGTGGGCAGTTGCCCAGTTTGAATAGTCTGTTGATAGTTAGGGAGGTGACGCCGTTCTGGTGAGCCAGTAATCCGGCAGTAGCGTGAAGGCGGTGGTCGAGGGTAGACATGGGTTAAGATCAGTCCTTGGTGTTGGATATTTTTAGTTATTTCTCTGGTTAGATGTATTCCCTTTTACTTATTCATGTTCTGGGGATATTGCTCATGCTTTACTACGAAGTTTTATGTTAATGTTATTGCAAGTTAAAGAATGTTTGTTTTTCTTACGTACTATTTAATTGTTATGTTTCGTCCCCCTTAGCACAAATATATTGTTCACCTTTTATAGTGACTGTTGATACCCCTAGAAGTTTGTGGCAAGGCCGATTTAATATTACTTTAACACTGCTGGGTGAAGAACCATATTTAGACTCAAGGGTGGTGACAAAGATCTTTAATAAGTTTATGCATCAGAATGTTTAACAACAAGGGGCTGAGGACCCCTCCTTGTTTAGTTCCCAGTTCAAAGTGTTTACTCTCTGTGCTTTTAACACCATTAAAAACAACATATGCTGTTCGATTAGACAAATTAGCCCTTTATACATTTCAGAAATTGTCCTTGTATTCCTAGCTCAGCATGCTGTTCTAGTATGATGTCCCTGTTTGCTGTCTCAAAAGCTGCTGCAAGGTCGATGAAGACTGCTTGAGGGGAAGCTTCAATATGAGCGAAGTATTCGGCCAAACAGTGTTGTGTACCGAGCGTAAATCCAAACAATTGGGGTGACAGGTGCCCCTGTATACGATACATGAGTCGGTTAAGGACAATGCGTTCAAGCACTTTACACACGATTTTAGAGATATGGGTCTTTAATTATCTGAGCGTGGTTTTGGGATAGGAACAGTGACACTCTTTGTCCAAGCATCAGGTAATACTCCTCACTTAAACTCATTCTGTATAACACTAAAAGTGAATTACCTGGTACTTATGAGACTGATCTCAGTAAAATGTAAGTAATACCATCCTCTCCAGGAGCAGTTGATTTGCACATCTTTAGTGCATGATTTAGTTTCCATTCAGTTACATCATTAAGGTCCGACACGTCGATAGCTGTACAGGCAAGATTGATGGTTCGTTGTCTGTTGGGGCGTGTGTCATTAAGTTTGTGCTGTATGTTAATTGGGAGTGAGTCGTAGCTTGATGTTAGTGCCCATTGGTCAAGGAGAATGTTTGCGTGTTCTAGTGGGCTGTGGTGCAGTAGTTTGCTTGTTCTAATGGGCTGTGGTGCAGTAGTTTGCTTGTTCTAATGGGCTGTGGTGCAGTAGTTTGCTTATTCTAATGGGCTGTGGTGCAGTGGTTTGCTTGTTCTAATGGGCTGTGGTGCAGTGGTTTGCTTGTTCTAATGGGCTGTGGTGCAGTGGTTTGCTTGTTGTAGTGGATTGTGGTGCAGTGGTGTTGTTGGGTTGCTTCTAGAGATTTTTCGTATCTTTTCCCGAACTTCAACAAGTGTTGTTCGAACAGAAGAACATAAGAGTGAAGGTAACTGCAGAAGGCCTATTGGCCCATACGAGGCAGCTCCTATTAATATCCACGCTCCTATTTATATATTTGCTCATTTATACTTTGTAGGAACTGTTCCAAATGTTTATTTCGTATAACGTTGTTCATGTCTCTCACCTTTTTATTTGTGACAAGAAATGCATGCAAGTCACCTTGTGCTTTGGTTCGTTTGTATGTATCTCCAAGTTGCTTTACTCGTTCATGTTCTTTAACAAATAAACATAAGAACATAAGAACAAAGGTAACTGCAGAAGGCCTATTGGCCCATACGAGGCAGCTCCTATTTATAACCACCCAATCCCACTCATATATATGTCCAACCCATGCTTAAAACAATCGAGGGACCCCACCTCCACAATGTTACGCGGCAATTGGTTCCACAAATCAACAACCCTGTTACTGAACCAGTATTTACCCAAGTCTTTCCTAAATCTAAACTTATCCAATTTATACCCATTGTTTCGCGTTCTGTCCTGTGTTGATACTTTCAATACCCTATTAATATCCCCTTTGTTGTGTCCATTCATCCACTTGTAAACCTCTATCATGTCACCCCTAACTCTTCGCCTTTCCAGTGAATGCAAATTAAGCTTTGTTAATCTTTCTTCATATGAAAGATTTCTAATTTGGGGAATTAACTTAGTCATCCTACGCTGGACACGTTCAAGTGAATTTATATCCATTCTATAATATGGCGACCAAAACTGAACTGCATAATCTAAATGGGGCCTAACCAGAGCAAGATATAGCTTGAGAACCACACCAGGTGTCTTGTTACTTACGCTGCGATTAATAAATCCGAGTGTCCGATTTGCCTTATTACGAACATTTATGCATTGATCCTTTTGTTTTAAATTCTTACTAATTATAACTCCCAGATCCCTTTCGCAATCCGACTTCGCAATCTCAACACCATCTAGCTCGTATCTTGTAACTCTATCATCATTACCTAGCTCAGAACTTTACATTTGTCAGCATTAAACTGCATCTGCCAGTCCTTTGACCATTTCAAAACCCTATCTAGATCAACTTGAAGTGATAGTGAGTCCTCCTCCGAATTAATTTCCCTACCGATTTTCGTATCATCGGCAAATTTGCAAATGTTTCTACTCAAACCTGAATCTAATCATTTATATATTTATAAACAACAGAGGTCCCAAGACAGAGCCTTGAGGCACTCCACTTACAACATTTTCCCACTCTGACTTGACTCCATTTATACTAACTCTCTGTTTCCTTTGTATAGCCATGCCCTAATCCAGCTTAATATAGCACCCCCAATACCATGAGCCTCTATCTTTTTAATCAGTCTTTCATGTGGCACTGTATCGAAAGCTTTGCTAAATCAAGGTACACAACATCACAATCCTTACCACTATCAACTGCCTCAACTATGCTAGAATAAAAGATAACAAATTTGTTAAACATGAACGGCCATTTATAAAACCATGTTGCGACTCAATTATTAATTTATGTTTTTCAAGATGAAGACGAATTTTATTTGCTATTAAGATNTCACCTTCATTACCCATACCTGAAGCTTCTTAATCATGCTCACTTTCATTACCCCATACCTGAGCCTTCTTGATCATGTTCACTTTCATTACCCTACCTGAGCCTTCTTGATCATGGACTCTGTCCCCCCTTTATCAATTCTGCTGGTGTGTATTTACCTATCTGTTCCTGCCTTTCAGTCATAGGGCAAGTCTCTTGCCTGCTCATCTACCTGCTTGTGTCTGATTGTCCTACTTGCGAGCCTGGCTCAATTTTCCTGCTTGTGTCTTCGTCCTTATAGGTCTGACTTCTAATTACCTGGCTTGTTCGTACTTGCTTTCCTGCTTCTGCTGACATGTTTCCGTTTGCTTGCTCCTGTGCGCCTGCTCATGTTCTGCTTGCTCCTTGTCGCATGATTATGTCTGCTTTATTCTGCATGCTTGTCAAACTTTGCTTGTTTGCCATGCGCTCCTCCTGCTTGTTCTGGCTTGACTGCACTTCTTTGTTCCTTAACCCTGCTTGCATGTTCCTTTGTGGTTACCTCTGCTCCAGCTGAATCCTTACCTGTCTGCTTGAAGCGTGACTGTCTGCTTGAAGTATAGCTGTCTTCTTGAACCTTGACTAGTCGCTTGAAGCGTACCTGTCTGCTTGAAGCATTGCTGTCTGCTTGAAGCGTGACTGTCTGCTTGAAGCATATGTCTGCTTGAAGCGTACTGTCTGCTTGAAGCATAGCTTTCTGCTTGAAGCATTGCTGTCTGCTTGAAGCGTGACTGCTTTGAAGCATAGCTGTCTGCTTGAAGCGTGACTGTTTAAAGTATAGCTATCTGCTTGAAGCGTGCCTGTTTGCTTAAAGCGTGTACCTGCTGTCGCTTGAATACTTCTGCTTGCCTGCTGTTATTTGCTTACTTCTGCTGTTTGCCTGCTGTTGCTTGCATACCTCTGTTTACCTGATTTGCTTGCATACCTCTGCCGCACTGCTGTTGCTTGCATAATCTATGCTTGCCTGATCTTGCTTTCTAGTTTGTGAAATTCCTCTTATCTGGCAGCCCCTATTTGCTCTCCACAGCTTTCATTACTGTTTCTACTTAGGCCTGATTGCTAGGCCACGCCCCTCGCTGGGTGCTAGGCCACGCCCTGCTATTTACTGCTCCCGACGGCCCGCCATATAAGAGGTGGACCTCACTCCGTGACACCAGCAGACCCACCGTTCTTACCCACCATGATGCTCGTAAGTCCAAGTACCTGCTGCAGGTGGTACTGTGTCAGGGGGTCCAGGAGCTAGACTCTACCTCGTGATGACCAAAACACCAGAAAATGTAGAAACGATGACGTTTCGGTCCGTCCTGGTAATGGTCCAGGATGGACAGAAACCTCTTCGTTTCTCTATTTTCTGATGTGTGGTCTGGTCATCATATCTTCAGTCACGTTATTGTGAGTCTTCGACTACATTTCGCCTCATTGATGTTTGTCGCGAAGGATCTTAGAAACTCTGTAAGAAGACCCCTACGCAAGGCTCAACAAGGTGGTCTTACACAGCTATCGATTGATTGATTGACGAAGATTAAGCCACCCAAGAGGTGGCATGGCCATGAGTAGCCCGTAAACAGCTATCAGCAGATTTGTTCTGGTTTATCTACGTCTCGATAGATGTCGCTAGTGCTTCGTTGTTGGGTCAGTCAGGGAGACGGTAAGATTGTTCATCTCGTTGTTTAGTCCCAGACGTTGTTGGCTCGGCTGGAGAACCGACCGAGCCTAGCCCGAGCTCAAGGAGTAGAAGAACTCTCGAAACCCTCCCCAGGTATGCTCAAGGTATGACCAATCGTATATGTTTGTCCGGAGACCGGCGACATTTTATAGTCGCGATGTGTCCGGACACCGGCGATGCTAAACTTGGCTCACAGATAAGCTATGTTCCTTGAAATGTGGTCACAGTCTTTCATATAACATAAAATGTTAAGCATTATTAAGGAATCTATTTGTAAACAACATCGATATTCAGCCCGTCCTTCTGAGGTTTCCTAAACGTGTCCTCCCCTAACCTACCAGAGGACCCAAAACAGAAAACGGAACAGTACGTCATTTTCGCGAGCCGCTTTCGTTTTTTTTAGTATGACAATTTTTGGCCTTATGTAACGCATACGATCGAAAAGCGACGTTCTTTGTTGGAGGACAGTTTGTGTTATTAATGAAATTGCTGTATTCATTATATAGGCGTCACCTGCCACTTATTTTCGCCTTATTTAGTGATAAATTTGTTAATTTATAAAGTACAATGTTTTGTCTCGTCCTACATTTAACACCAAAATTTTTGTAAACTAATATTTACTTCGTAATTCTAAGAGGCAATTGGTGCCTTTGGGTGCATTTGGGTGCCTTTGAACTATTCTACAAATCGCAAGAATCTCTCATTAAAACATGAATATCTTTGTTCTGCGAAAAGATATATTTCCTATTATGAATTTATAGTAATTATTGTAACTTTGTCTTCCTGAAAGCATATAAAACCTTAAGCATTATTAGCAAATTTTTTAGAGAATTACTCAGAGTATGTTCTGCTTGAAACATTACTCTGCTTGAAAAGCAGAGGTGCAACGGGTACTCTGAGAGAGAACTCTATCAACATCAGAGGCCCGAGACTGTTCAACACGCTTCCACTACACATAAGGGGCACAACTGGCCGACCCCTCACAGTGTTCAAGAGAGAACTTCACAAACACCTCCAAAGGATACCTGATCAACCAGGCTGTGACTCATACGTCAGGCTGCGAGCAGCCGCGTCCAACAGCCTGGTTGATCAGTCCAGCAACCAGGGACCTGGTCGACGACCGGGCCGCGGGGACGCTAAGCCCCGGAAGCACCTCAAGGTAACCTCAAGGTCACGGTATGTACATACCTAGTTGAACTTATCTAGTTGTGCTTGCGGGGGTTGAGCTTTGGCTCTTTGGTCCCGCCTCTCAACCATCAATCTAATGGTGTACAGATTCCTAAGCTTCACGAGTTTTATCATATCTACATTTGAAACTGTGTATGGAGTCAGCCTCCACCACATCACTGCTTAATGCATTCCATTTACTAACTACTCTGACACTGAAAAAGTTCTTTCTAATGTCTCTGTGGCTCATTTGGGTACTCAGCTTCCACCTGTGCCCCCTTGTTCGTGTACCACCTGTGTTAAATAATCCATCCTTGTCTACCCTGTCAATTCCCCTGAGAATTTTGGTATGTGCCTCTGCGTTCAGGGGGCGGGGAGACGTACTGGGGGCGTTTAAAAATACTCTACATGTATTTTTACTTAAACTTAAGGTATTTTAGCATTACAGGATTTTAAAATGTAGCTTGTGTTTCGGCCTTTCTCGTAACACAAAACATTTGCATTTTAACGTATCTACAGGAAGGACAAAATTAAATTTCTAATGTATATGAATAATAAATAACACTTATTAATATATTATTATTATTATTATTATTATTATTATTATTATTATTATTATTATTATTATTATTATTTATTATTATTATTATCTTTAACAGTATCATCCTATTAAAATTAATAATTAAGGCTTCCCAATGTTTATAATATTGTCAACGTACTCTCTCTCACACTAACACACTCTTTAAGAAAACATCTGAACTTTTTCCTAGTGTTCCTCAGTTGTTTTAATTGTTTCCCAACTGGGGCAGCCTTTTCTAGCGTTGGTCCAACAGAGGTTGTTTACAAAGTCTTATATTTAGTTAATGTGGACCTCAGGTGACAGGAAAAACGATATATCAATTTCCAGATCATTCCCCATTCCCAACTCAAGCCAGCTCATGCTCTTGTCTTACCTTCATCTTGTAATGTCCCTGAGACATCCTCGGCCCCCGTAATCAATCTGATCACCTTTTGCTGCCTTGAACATAAATCAAGCAGCAGTGTTTTCTTTGGTTTCACCTGGGCCTTCTACATTCCTTCTCTGTTCTGATTTCTTTCCCACAGTTTTGCTTGTGCAACACTAACTTGTCTATTTTTAACTTTTCTCTTGAGCCATTAACTTGTTGTACCCCCTGATTGCTCTCATATTGTCTCATCCCTATCCTCTCACTATTATGTATTGCCTTATATTGGACTGGTGTTTCGAGTGAAAAACAGAGAGAGAGAGAGAGAGAGAGAGAGAGAGAGAGAGAGAGAGAGAGAGAGAGAGATAAAGTATAGCAATTCTCAATACATTTATCGTTGATTTGAATGTTACCAAGACACCGAGACGTATTACTGAATGTATGCAATTAATAATATAACATAATACCCGACTATCACTTCCCTTCAGCAATGGAATAACTATCTGTTGATTGCGACTGTGTACGTTGGATTGCCTTACATGAACTGTGCTCACTGTATCAGGATGAGTGTTATGTAAGTTTCTCATGGTCGTGTGTTGACTGTGACTGTTGGCGTATTGCGTAAGTTTGAAGGGACGTGCCTTAACCGTGTACGTATATTGGCTGTGCATGTATGTTGTGTAGGTTTCCATGGACGTATCTATCCTGAGACTACGTTCGTGTTGTGTAAACATGGACTGACAGGGTCATCTGTTCGGATCCCTCTTGCCGCACACTCACCGCTCAACACAAGATCGTATTTACCTGAGACTTTAGCCAGTCACTCAGCGCACGCGTGACTGTAGGCCTAATGTCCCTATCTGCATTCCCACGCAGCCTCTATGACCTAACTGGCACTACGTGAGGCTTCTATTCTAGTGACACTACCTGGTTAAGTGTTGCACGTCACTGGCTTTTGGTACTAGCAATGTTTGCAACAAGGCACTTCAGCAGTACCAGTTGCGATGCTGAAAATTTTCAACGGAGTTTTTTTATATTATTATATACTGAATTCATCGCTGAATTGCTTCAAGCTTATAGTAGACATATATTGATGCGTTTGGCTGGGTATAAATAGGCACTGCCTCGTATAGGTCAATAGGTCTTCTGCAGTTACATGTATGATTATGTTCTTATGGTCCGACTCCTGCAGGTAGTTCTTGCCTGCCTGGCCGCCATGGCCGCCGCCGCCCCCCAGCCCCAGGACCCCCCACCTGTGGCCATCCTCCGCGACGACCGTCAGCACTCTAGTGACGGCAACTTCAACTACGCCTTCGAAGCCGAGAACGGCATCGTCGCGCAAGCTAGCGGCACCCCGGGCTCTCAGGGGCAAACGAACGTCCAGGCGTCTACAGGTGAGGGCTTCTTGACCTCGATCTCACGATACATCCACAGATCCATCTGCTGTACTTAAAAACCAAATTCTCGAAATTGATTTGACAAAATTGTTAAAATATCTGGCGTTGAAGGTAGCAAATGCTTAAATAATGATATATTTTTTCCGCAGTTTCCCCTTTCCAGACGGCACAGTGGCTGAGGTCCGATACATCGCTGACGACTTCGGCTACCGCGTCGAGTCCGACCTCCTCCCCACGCCCCACCCCCTCCCTGCCCACGCCCTCGAGCAAATTGCCTTCGCCGAGGAGCAGCGCGCTAAGGGCGTCACCTTCGAGTAATATCGTTGACGGGCGGGTGGCTCTGATGTGTCTGGCGCTGATATGCGTACCTTCATGTCCAGTTACATGAGAATAATTACCTAGCAAAGATTACGAGCTTCAACTCCTGGCCCCCGCCCTTCCAACTCCCAACTCCTTTTTTTTTTGTCAAATTTTCATTTCAGACGATGATTGGAGTCGGTCATCACTACCTCCTGCTCTAATTCATTCTATCTGATCACCGTCTAAGCTTTTCCATTGCTTACCTGCGTGTCCAGCTTGATAAGTGTCCTCTCGTTATGTTGCTTCTCTTCTTAAATATTAATGTTTTTGCTAACGTTAACATTTCAAACACCGACAGTATCGTATACGTCTTGATCATGTCCCCATCTAGCCCTCATTTTTATTTGATGGTAATGAGGCTCATTTCTCTCAGTTGGGTCTTCGTAGCTTAATTATCTCATCTCTTAATCTTGTCTTGTTACAAAATTCTTATCTTGATAATTTTTTGTATTACGTCGTGACTCCATGCCTGCGCTGAATACTTCATTACTGGTCTTACATACGTTGTGTGTGCACTCACCTATTTGTACTCACCTATTTGTGCCTGCAGGATCGAGCATTGACTCGTGGATCCCGCCTTTCTTTACAGCATCGGTTCTTTACAGCAATGACTCCGGTCCCATTTCCCTATCACACCTAGTTTTAAAATTATGAATAGAATTTGCTTTCACAACCTACTCCTTAACTGCATTCCATTTTTCCACTACTCTCACGCTAAAAGAATACTTCCTAACATCCCTGTGACTCACCTGAGTTTCCAGCTTCCACCCATGTCCCCTCGTTCTATTACTATTCCGTGTGAACATTTCGTCTATTTCCACTCTGTCAATCCCCCATAGTATTTTATACGTTCCTATCATATTCCCTCTCTCCCTTCTTTTTTTTAGTGTCGTAAGCTCAGTTTCTTCAGGCGCTCTTCATACCCCACCCTCGTAACGCTGGGATAAGTCTCGTTGCAAACTTCTTAACCTTTTCCAGTTTCCTTATGTGTTTTCTTCAAGTGGGGACTCCATGATGGGGCGGCATACTTTAAGACTGGCCTCACGTAGATAGTGTAAAGCGCCCTAAATGCCTCCTCACTTAGGTTTCTGAGATGTTTCTGACTTTTGCCAGTGTAGAGTACGCTGCTGTCGATATCCTATTTATGTGCCTCAGGAGTTAGATTAAATATTACGTTCACGCCCAGGTCTCTTTCTCGAGTCGCCACAGGTAAGCAGTTACCCTTCACTGTGTACTGTCTTTTTGGTCTCCTATCACCTAGTCCTTAGTCATTTGTCACAACTCTTCGCATCAACTTTGCGTCATCCGCGACATCGACATGTAGGATTCTACTCCTGTAACATGTTGTTAACGTATATTAGAATAGAATTGATCCCAGCACCGATCCTTGAGGTACTCCACTCGTTACTGTTCGCCAGTCCGACTTCTCGCCCCTACCGTACTACTCTCTGGCTCCTTGCCTGTTAGGTAGTTCCTTACCATGCTGAGGACCTTTCCGC
>WNGS01163002.1:14368510-14392513 GCA_020271785.1 Procambarus virginalis | reverse complement strand
TACTGGTGTTTGTGCTCACGTTACTGGTGTTTGTGCTCACGTTACTGGTGTTTGTGCTCACGTTACTGTTGTTTGTGCTCACGTTACTGGTGTTTGTGCTCACGTTACTGGTGTTTGTGCTCACGTTACTGGTGTTTGTGCTCACGTTACTGGTGTTTGTGCTCACGTTACTGGTGTTTGTGCACACGTTACTGGTGTTTGTGCTCACGTTACTGGTGTTTGTGCTCACGATACTGGTGTTTGTGCTCACGATACTGGTGTTTGTGCTCACGTTACTGGTGTTTGTGCTCACGATACTGGTGTTTGTGCTCACGATACTGGTGTTTGTGCTCACGTTACTGGTGTTTGTACTCACGTTACTGGTGTTTGTACTCACGTTACTGGTGTTTGTGCTCACGTTACTGGTGTTTGTGCTCTCGTTACTGGTGTTTGTGCTCACGTTACTGGTGTTTGTACTCACGTTACTGGTGTTTGTGCTCACGTTACTGGTGTTTGTGCTCACGTTACTGGTGTTTGTGCTCTGCCATCTGGGATCACTCACATACACTCTCTCGGCCGTCACGATAGCAACTTTCAACTCTCAAGGTAAGTAGGATAGCGAGCTCAGTTGATGACATTTAAGCCTGAATGACTGGCTGAGGCCGAGCAGTCAATCTGGGTTCAGATTAACTCAAAGGCCATTACCTTCAGATTAATGCAGGTCGGCGTTCAATCCCCGACCGGCCACAAGTGGTGGGGACTCTCCCCCCCCCCCCCCTCCTCGTCCCATCCCAAATCCTGGTCCCTTCCCAGTGCTATATAGTCGTAATGGCTTGACACGTGTTCTTGATAGTTCCCTTCCCTTCTAAGGCCTTTGATCAACGTCTCCAGCTTTTCTGTAGCAGTAAAGTATACTGCAGTCTTAGGTGCGGCGGGTGAGGCGCCGCATATTGATTTACGAAATTCTTTTTGAACTTTCAAAATCACACAAATAATGTGAAAGATATACTCACGCTGGTTCGAGAGTCTGCTCTTAACATTAATCTAGCCAGCTGCTCTAATTTCTTCTGACTGGTTACTGAGATACGTTTTGGAGCACATTTTATTCGCGTGCGCGCACGCACACACACTCACTCACTCACACACACACACACACACACACACACACACACACACACACACACACACACACACACACACACACACACACACACACACACAGAAAGAGAAGGCTGGGCGGACTGCATTTTCTTGGATTGTCGGAAAGCCTTTGACACAGTACCGTATAAGAGGCTGGTACATAAGCTGGAGAGACAGGCAGGAGTAACTGGTAAGGAGTGCATAAGGGAGTACCTAAGGGAGGGAGTAGGAAACACAGAGTTACAGTGAGGGGTGAGACCTCAGACTGGCGTGAAGTCACCAGTGGAGTCCCACAGGGCTCTGTACTCGGTCCTATCTTGTTTCTGATATATGTAAATGACCTCCCGGAGAGTATAGACTCATTCCTCTAAATGTTTCTTGACGACGCCAAAATTATGAAAAGGATTAAGACAGAAGAGGACTGTTTGAGGCTTTAAGAAGACCTAGACAAACTGAAAGAATGGCCGAACAAGTGGTTGTTGGAGTTTAACCCAAGCAAATGTAATGTAATGAAGATAGGTGTAGGGAGCAGGAGGCCAGATACTAGGTATCATCTGGGAGACGAAATTCATCAAGAGTCAGAGAGAGAAAAAGACTTGGGGGTTGACATCACGCCAGACCTGTCCCCTGCAGCCCATATCAAGAGGATAACATCAGCGGCATATGCCAGGCTGGCCAGCATAAGAACGGCATTCAGAAACTTGAGTAAAGAATCATTCAGAACTTTATATACCATATGGCAGGCCAATCCTGGAGTATGCAGCCCCAGCCTGGAGTCCATATCTAGTCAAGGATAAGACCAACTAGAAAAGGTTCAAAGGTTTGCCACCAGACTAGTACCCGAGCTGAGAGGTATGAGCTACGAGGAGAGGCTACGGGAATTAAACCTCACTTCGCTGGAAGACAGAAGAGTTAGGGGGGTACATGATCACCACATTCAAGATTCTCAAGGGAATTGATAGGGTAGATAAAGACAGGCTATTTAACACAAGGGGCACACGCACTAGGGGACACAGGTGGAAACTGAGTGCCCAAATGAGCCACAGAGATATTAGAAAGAACTTCTTTAGTGTCAGAGTGGTTGACAAATGGAATGCATTAGACAGTGATGTGGTGGAGGCTGACTCCATACACAGTTTCAAGTGTAGATATGATAGAGCCCAATAGGCTCAGGAACCTGTACACCTGTTGATTGACGGTTGAGAGGCGGGACCAGAGAGCCAGAGCTCAACCCCCGCAAGCACAATTAGGTGAGTACAATGCAAATAGATACTCAGGCTCCATCACGGGAACTCTAACAGAAGATATGAAAAAGACAGTGGTCCTGGTAATTTACAATCTCGCCCTTCCCCTACCAAACAACGAAGACCCAGAAAGAAGTATAATAGCCATCCTGCAGTCTCGGGAAAATTGGAGTTGCGCTCTGGTTATCGCGGAAGGAGTGTCCTCTCTATAGTACGATAACAGAAAGTGCTACGATGACAACAACAAATCCTGCATAGATAAACGGAGAGGGCAGCAACAGCAGCACACAGAATGACTGCTAGTCATGGGGATCCTAACTCGCAGAAAGATCGATTGGGAGTCGAGAAATCCCCCATGGTGAGGAAAGAAACGTGGGGGAGCGAAAATTGTGGAAAGAAACTTTTTTAAAACAGCATGTAAAGGATGACACGAGAGCGAGGGGAGGAGATACATCTCAACTACAATGAGCCAGTGATCATTGTGTCCTGGTAATAGACTTTATGACTAACTTTAAAATAATGAACATAAGACAAGGAGACATGGGAAAGGAGAGTAGACTATTGAAGGAAGAATTACACAGAAGCAAGAATCTGGAAAATGTACAATGGACGGAAAACTTCGTGGGAAGACAGTCTAGGAAATGATAGACCAAGTCAAACTAACATGCAAAGAGACGAAAGAAAAATTCATACCAGCAATAAGGGAAACAATGGAGGAGAGATAGACAGAGCCAATGAACAGTGTCAATTAAAAAAACAAAACGAAGAGCGGAAGGGATTGGAAGAGATCAGAGGACAGAAGACAGTCGCCCAAACATCGACACACTTGCATCGACAGAGATGCAGGTGTGCAGTCGGCTGGTCACCAATCAGAAGCAGGCAGGCTGGAATGGTAGTTTGCTGGTTGACGACGGTGGCGAGCCAGCATGGAGGGAGTGTAGAGGGGGGGAGTTAGGGTACGTTTGCCTCTTGGTCAAAACGTTTTGTGCTACTGGTAGAAGTATCTTAAAGGTAGCATGTTATTTTGTATATATGTAAGTAACTTTATGTAGGGAAGAGCAGGCTCAATCTCTCTTGAAATCTTGAAAGAGATTATCGTCACAATATATATATATATATATAATATATATATATATATATATATATATATATATATATATATAATATATATATTATATATTATATATATATATATATATATATATATATATATATATATATTATATATATATTATATGTATTATATAATATTGGTGTATACTGGCAGCAGGTTTACATTTATACATGTTTCATTGAATATGACTGCATATTCTGTATTGATTATTTTCTTGTTTAGGGCTTCTATCCCTCTGACTAGTACTCTTGCATCTGGGTTTAATTGGAAGAGGAGTTCTCCAAAGTCATCTTCGTGCAAGGTGAAGAAAAAAGTAAATAACTCTAGAATGTATTACACTTATTATAAAATTACACGACGTTTCGAACCTACATGGTTCATTTCAAGTGATTGGAAAGTACAGGGCATATTGGACGTATACCATTAGGGGGGTCAGGTGTAGACAAATAGACCCATACAAATGGGTCAAGAATAAGGCATAAAGGGGAGAAAAGTAAGGCCCTAAAATTTGAAGAAAAAGGCGAAAATGGGGTTCGATTTAATCGGGTATAGTGGGCGTAGCATGTTGAGCAGTGTCTTCCATGTTGGCATCTTCACGTTCCGGTCTTGTTCTTGCTCTCATGATGAGTAGAGTTTATAGTTCCGTAGTTTGGGTATTTATGGTAGGTTGTTCTATTTTTATATGGATTGCTTCAAGAACTTGTAGTCTTGTTACATCCTGGGTTTTGTCGATTATACAAGTGTTTTTATTCAACATTACTGTTGTTAGGGTGATGTTTACTGGGCGCAAATCCTTAACTGTAGCCTCTGTTTAACCCAACAGTAGAATGGGTACCTGGTTGTTAAACGGTTTAGTGGCTGTATAAGAATGTACGAACACTTGTGTGCGATCGTACTACTATATTAAAACACAGTACCAGACCTTGTCCACGTAACTTGTACCTTTATTCCTGTGACTTGTGTCTATTCTCTACCGTGTTCCTTGTGACTTGTTCCTGTCCTGTACCTTGTTCCTTCTAACATATTCTTGTTCTGTGCCCGTGTTCCTTGTACCTGTCCTGTACCTTGTTCTTCTAACATATTCTTGTTCTGTGCCCGTGTTCCTTGTCCTGTCCTGTACCTTGTTCCTCTAACAATATCTTTTCTGTGCCCGTGTTCCTTGTACCTGTCCTGTACCTTGTTCCTTGTGACTTGGACNAACAGGGCTCTATCCAAGGAACATATAATCTCCTTCCACAACCAAACCATCACCAGAGAAATCTTAACAAACAACACAGAAATCATTGATAGATACAGCGACAACAGGCGGCTGACATCTGCGAGGCACTACACATCAAGAAGTCAACAACAGCAATCAACAGCCAATTACGCAACTATATTCTACCCACTTCAAGACTCCGCTCCAATATAGAAACATCAAGAAATACGGGCCAATAGGCCTTCTGCAGTACAGATCTATTCTTCCTTATACCCATTGTTTCGTGTTCTGTGTTTGTTCTCACCTCACCCCAAACCATTGTAACATGTCACCTCACCCAAATGCAGGTATTTAAACTCTGTTCAGTTATAGTTGTTCTGTGTGTGTGTAACTAAAGTCTTTGAAAATGTAATAAGTTTTAACGAAACGCGCTCAAGTGTCGCGTCAGACTAAGAAATAAAGAATGAATTTTGGGAGAATTGATTTTTAATTTACCGTCATCAGTAAAAACAAAACTAAGAAAATTGAGAAAATTCGTGTTAGAAATTAATCTTACTTTTTCGGTCATATTTAATAACATATATATATATATATATATATATATATATATATATATATATATATATATATACAAGTATACGACCCGTCAAACGTTCAACAACCCGGTACCCATTCACTGCTGGGTGAACAGAAGCTACATTTTGACGCCTAGTCAATCCTCAACCGGCCAGGATACGAACCCATGAGAAAAAGTTCTCGCGAAACGCCGGCTTACCATTGTGCCACGGGGACTGACAATGCTCGAGTTCCAGTACCAAGATGTTGACATAATCATGAAGAGGTTCCGGATAAGAGGTTCCAGGCAGGGGTAAGGGAGTTATAAGAAGGAATCGTTAAGCCAGTAGGCTGTACAACACTTGAGAAGGATATGAGGACAAGGAGCTTGGACAGAGGAAAGGAATGGTGACCCCCCTAAACTACTTACACCATCGGGGGGTCGAGCGCCGCAACCCGTCCTCCAGCAACCCGTCCTCCAGCAACACGTCCTCCAGCAACACGTCCTCCAGCAACACGTCCTCCAGCAACACGTACTCCAGCAACACGTACTCCAGCAACCCGTACTCCAGCAACCCGTCCCCAGCAACCCGTCCTCCAGCAACACGTCCTCTAGCAACAACACGTCCTCTAGCAAAACACCGTCCTCAGAAACACGTACTCCAGCAACCCGTCTCCAACAACCCGTCCTCCAGCAACACGTCCTCCAGCAACACGTCCTCCAGCAACACGTACTCCAGCAACACGTCCTCCAGCAACACGTCCTCCAGCAACCCGTCCTCCAACAACCCGTCCTCCAGAAACACGTACTCCAGCAAACCCGTACTCCAGCAACCGTCCTCCAGTAACCCGTCCTCCAGCAACACGCCTCCAGCAACCCGTCCTCCAGTAACCCGTCCTCCAGCAACACGTACTCCAGCAACCCGTCCTCCAGTAACCCGTCCTCCAGCAACACGTCCTCCAGTAACCCGTCCTCCAGTAACCCGTCCTCTAGCAACACGTCCTCTAGCAACACGTCCTCCAGCAACACGTCCTCCCAGCAACACGTCCTCTAGCAACACGTCCTCCAGCAACACGTCCTCTAGCAACACGTCCTCCAGCAACACGTCCTCCAGCAACCCGTACTCCAGCAACCCGTACTCCAGCAACCCGTCCTCCAGCAACCCGTCCTCCAGCAACACGTCCTCCAGCAACACGTCCTCTAGCAACACGTCCTCCAGCAACACGTCCTCCAGCAACACGTACTCCAGCAACCCGTACTCCAGCAACCCGTCCTCCAGCAACCCGTCCTCCAGAACACGTCCTCCAGCAACACGTCCTTAGCAACACGTCCTCCAGCAACACGTACTCCAGCAACACGTACTCCAGCAACCCGTACTCCAGCAACCGTCCTCCAGTAACCCGTACTCAGCAACCCGTCCTCCAGTAACCCGTACTCCAGCAACCCGTACTCCAGCAACCGTCCTCCAGTAACCCGTACTCCAGCAACCCGTCCTCCAGTAACCCGTACTCCAGCAACCCGTCCTCCAGTAACCCGTACTCCAGTAACCCGTACTCCAGCAACCCGTCCTCCAGTAACCCGTACTCCAGCAACCCGTCTCCAACAACCGTACTCCAGCAACCCGTCCTCCAGCAACACGCTCCAGCAACCCGTCCTCCAGCAACCCGTCCGCCAGCAACACGTCCTCCAGCAACCCGTCCTCCAGCAACCCGTCCTCCAGCAACCCGTCCTCCAGCAACCCGTCCCTCACCAACCCGTCCTCCAGCAACCCGTCCTCCAAAAACTCGTCCCTCACCAACCGTCCTCCAGAACCCGTCCTCCACAAACCGTCCTCCAGCAAAACCCGTCCCTCATCAACCCGTCCTCCAACACCCGTCCTCCAGCAACCGTCCTCCAACAAACTCGTCCCTCATCAACCCGTCCTCCAGCAACACGTCCTCCAGCAACCCGTCCCTCATCAACCCATCCTCCAACAACACGTCCTCCAGCAACCCGTCCTCCAGCAACCCGTCCTCCAACAACCCGTCCTCCAGCAAACACGTCCTCCAGCAACCCGTCCTCCAGCAACCCGTCCCTCATCAACCCGCCTCCAAAAAACCCGTCCTCCAACAACCCGTCCCAACAGCAACCCGTCCTCCAGCAACCCGTCCTCCAGCAACACGTCCTCCAGCAACACGTCCTCAGCAACCCGTCCTCTAGCAACCCGTCCTCCAACAACCCGTCCTCCAAACAACCCGTCCTCCAGCAACCCGTCCTCACCAACCCGTCCTCCAGCAACCCGTCCTCCAGCAAACCCGTCCCTCATCAACCCGTCCTCCAGCAACCCGTCCTCCAGCAACCGTCCTCCAACAACCCGTCCTCCAACAACCCGTCCTCCAGCACCCGTCCTCCAGCAACCCGTCCTCATCAACCCGTCCTCCAAAAACCCGTCCTCCACCAACCCGTCCTCCACCAACCGTCCTCCAGCAACCCGTCCTCCAACAACCGTCCTCCAGCAACCCGTCCTCCAGCAACCCGTCCTCCAACAACCCGTCCTCCAACAACCCGTCCTCCAGCAACCCGTCCCTCATCAACCCGTCCTCCACCAACCCGTCCTCCAACAACCCGTCCTCCAACAACCCGTCCTCCACCAACCGTCCTCCAACAACACGTCCTCCAGCAACACGTCCTCCAGCAACCCGTCCCTCATCAACCCGTCCTCCAAAACCCGTCCCTCACCAACCCGTCCTCCAACAACACGTCCTCCAGCAACCCGTCCTCATCAACCCGTCCTCCACCAACCCGTCCCTCACCAAACCGTCCTCCAACAACCCGTCCCTCACCAACCCGTCCTCCAACAACACGTCCTCCAGCAACCCGTCCTCCAACAACCCGTCCTCCAGCAACAGTCCTCCAGCAACACGTCCTCCAGCAACACGTCCTCCAGCAACACGTCCTCCAGCAACCGTCCTCCAACAACACGTCCTCCAGCAACCCGTCCCTCACCAACCCCGTCCCCACCAACCCGTCCTCCAGCAACTCGTCCTCCAGCAACCCTCCTCCAACAACCCGTCCTCCAACAACCCGTCCTCCAGCAACCCGTCCTCCAGCAACACGTCCTCCAACAACCGTCCTCCAGCAACACGTCCTCCAACAACCCGTCCTCCAGCAACCCGTCCTCCAACAACCGTCCTCCAGCAACCCGTCCTCAGCAACCCGTCCGCCAGCAACCCGTCCTCCACCAACCCGTCCTCCAGCAACCCGTCCTCCAGCAACCCGTCCTCCACAACCCGTCCCCAGCAACCGTCCTCCAGCAACCCGTCCTCCAGCAACACGTCCTCCAGCAACCCGTCCTCCAGCAACCCGTCCTCCAGCAACCCGTCCTCCACCAACCCGTCCGCCAGCAACCCGTCCTCCACCAACCCGTCCTCCAACAACCCGTCCTCCAGCAACCCGTCCTCCACCAACCCGTCCGCCAGCAACCCGTCCTCCAGCAACCCGTCCTCCAGCAACACGTCCTCCAGCAACCCGTCCGCCAGCAACCCGTCCTCCAGCAACCGTCCTCCAGCAACCCGTCCTCCAGCAAACCGTCCTCCAGCAACCCGTCCGCCAGCAACCCGTCCTCCAACAACCCGTCCTCCAGCAACCCGTCCTCCAGCAACCCGTCCTCCAGCAACCCGTCCTCCAGCAACCCGTCCTCCAGCAACCGTCCTCAGCAACCCGTCCTCCAGCAACCCGTCCTCCAACAACCCGTCCTCCAGCAACCCGTCCTCCAGCAACCCGTCCTCCAGCAACCCGTCCTCCAGCAACCCGTCCTCCAGCAACACGTCCTCCAGCAACTCGTCCAACAACTCGTCCCTCACCAACCCGTCCTCCAGCAACCCGTCCTCCAACAACCCGTCCTCCAGCAACCCGTCCTCACACTAGGTTGGTTAAAGCTGCGGCCGTCCTCCCTAAACGCATTCATCAATTGTAACATATTGTGTATTAAAAATTTCTTATATAAATTTATGCATAGAATTGTTGTCATGTTGTTCTCATATATAAATGTATATATAGAATTGTTATTATACATAACAATTCTATATATAGTTAGCCGTAGGTTAGATGTTTAGGTTCTGTTGGCTATTATTTGTACTTGAAGTACGTGAGTGAAGCATTTATAGAATTGTGGTTCGAACAGAGGTCGCGAGCGAAGCACTTGTTACGGAAGTGTTCGGACGTCATCAGTTGTGTGTCGTGTGTGTACACCGCTTTTCATTCATAAACAACGGGTTTGGCGGCTGGATTAACGAGCTTGGATCTTGGTATGCGGGTACAGGCTTGTAGCGCCGACAAGCAAGAAACGAGGACACATTTTTCAATGGTTTATTCTGTCTTGCGTTTAATGCAAGCTTTATATCACTAATATTGACAATTATTTAATTTACTGCTTTTAGTGAACAAACGCAACTTACAGAATATGATGTTATATGTAAACGCCATCATTCCTTCTTGGCCATCTGGTGGTAAAATTGGATTCTAGCCCTTCAGAAAGTGCGGTTAAGTGATTTTCTGTTGTGCACCCCAGTAAAGTCAATCACAGCGGACATCTCGGGCATGGAACACGTATCATCGCCCAGCCTGGGTCTGGAACACGTATCATCGCCCAGCCTGGGTCTGGAATACGTATCATCGCCCAGCCTGGGTCTGGAACACGTATCATCGCCCAGCCTGGGTCTGGAATACGTATCATCGCCCAGCCTGGGTCTGGAATACGTATCATCGCCCAGCCTGAGTCTGGAATACGTATCATCGCCCAGCCTAGGTCTGGAACACGTATCATCGCCCAGCCTGGGTCTAGAATACGCATCATCTTCAACCCTGGCTATGGATTGGTTAAGTATTTTTCAAAGAGCACTGAACAGGTGAACAACCCGGATGAACGCTTGTACCAACTTGTCACTAATAAGTTCAGAACTTGAGCTTAAGCTCTATCAACATCCTGGGTTAAGCTGCACGCTCTGGCTCTCTCACTCTCAGTGTCCACACAGTGAGAATTATATTCACCAAGAGGGGTTTTGTCTGGTGGTGGGATTAAGGCCTGAAAACCGCTGAGGTTACTAAGAGTGTATTCATCTCTTTGTGTTCCCTTATTTGTGCCTACAGGATCAAGTTGTTAGCGCTTGGATCCCACCTTTCCAGCCGTCGGCTATAAAATATAATGCCTCCCGACCCATTTTGTCTATAATTTATATCCTAGTATACGTTATACACACACGCGCGCACACACACACGAATGAATAACTCAGTTCTGCAGGTACAATAAAAATAGTAAATACACGTATACATTCCTAGGATGCAAACCCACAACAGTTGCCTAACCCACAAGTAGCTATGTACTGCAGGGTGCAGAGAGCCATCAGGTGAAAGGAAAGGTTGACCAAACGTCCTGCCACGGAATTCAACTCGCGATCATCGGTCGTGAGCGGCATATGGCTGGCCAACCCACACTACCACAGCGATGTGTTACCAATACCTTGCTGGGTCAGCCCTTCCTTGTAGTCCTGTTGAACGTTGTCTAATGTTGTCAGATGCATTCTTTTGCCATGGTGTTTACTTGACTCTTTATGTACATGTATGGAGCTATATATGTGTGTTTTCGTCCTGTTGCAAGGATCGGAGGTGTCTTCCCTACTTGCTAGCTTCGACAGGGCTGTGAATGTGTAGTGTGTGGTGTCCAGTTCTGTCTCTGGGATGTTGTTCATTCCCGTTTTGTATATATCAATTTTATCTCATTGTGTTCGGTTTATCGTTAAATTTTGACAGCCCCGCTCCTGTGCCAGGTAAGTCCACTACGGGCTCACCATAGCCCGTGCTACTTGGAACTTTTGTTCTGAGTAACTGAATCTAAAACAACAACAACAACGTTAAATTTAATTGTGGAATGCTGAACGTATGTTGCTGTAGAGTTTCCCTTATATGGCATTATTATGTTTATTATGTTGCTTGTGTTTTGTTGTATTTTGGTAGGTGGGAACAGCTTCCGTTTATCGAGGTTCTTTGAGCGTGTGTATGTGTGTGTGTGTGTGTGTGTGTGTGTGTGTGTGTGTGTGTGTGTGTGTGTGTGTGTGTGTGTGTGTGTGTGCGTGTGTGTGTGTATTACGAATTTATCTTTTTCTGTTTGGTTTTGGTTTTGTGTGTTTACGTACCTGTGCTGTGTTCTACTTGTTTGGGTTTAAAGTATCCTTTGTGCGCGTCTGTGTACGGTTCCCATAGTACCAGTGTTTCTGTATTTGAATTCTGTTATGTAATGCTTTGGTTTGATTGTAATGCTTTGGTTTGATTGTAATGCTTTGCTATGTTCATGTGATGTTTCATGTGGTGTTTGTTTACTGTTATGGTGTTCCGGTACCTTTTCTTTTATTTTGTATTTATACTTTAAAAGAAAAAATACCTTACTTTTCCACCATCCAATTTCTTATTTAGACCTAAAAAGAAATTAAAAAAAATATGAAAACATATGAAATGTACTTACACCTTGATCTTACTAAAACTTAGAAATATGTATGTATATATATATATATATATATATATATATATATATATATATATATATATATATATATAAAGTGGTTTTACCATTTGGCCGATTTTATTCACATAAATTATTATAACGTGCTTTGTGTCTCACTGATACCTGATTCAGTGTCTTGCGTGTAATGCAATAATATTGTCATGGTATCAGTACTAACAATATGATTTACAGGTTATTTAATAGACTATTCAAAGTTGATCACAACACAGTTTATAAACTGATGAACGGAGGTTTGATGTCACAGTCAATCGGCCTTGAACGTTCGACATTCTCCTAAAAAAGGGGTTGGCGACCGGCCATTATCGTTCTGTTCATCAGTCCATGAATAGAACGTTAATGAAATGCATACTTTAGTGTTATCGTACGCTTATGACTATTGATGTATTGTGTAGTCTTGTTTACTTGTTTTGGCCCTCTATCTCAGATTAACGAAGGGATCCACAATGACAAGCAATAAAACACTAGTGTGGAGGGCATGACCGGCTTCCCCAGTGAGTGGAACAGGTTTGGGTGGCGTCAGGCCTCTGGGAGCCGGGCAGGGTTGCTAACACCTCCGCACCACACACACACACACGCGCGTCTGACGTGAAGCTCTGAGTACACAGAGACGGGAAGACAACTCAGGATCTGCCTAGTCTTTCCGTCTCTCTATCCCTCTGTCTCTCTTTTTCCTCTTGAGGTCGTTTGGAAATTACTTTAAAATTATCGTCTCTGTTATCCGCAAAACAATGTGTGCCCAAACTGTGAGACCTGCACTTAACTCATGAGAAAGTGAAAGGAATATTGCACTGAAGCAATGCCAAAGTTCAGACAAGACTTGACTATATCTGTTTCTTTGCCTTAACACAACGCCTCTTGTATAGTTACCATTACCATACTAATGTCAACATAAATCTCTCGAGGTATACAGAGAGTGATTGTAGAGGTTTGTTGTGTACAGAGGGAGAGAAGTTGGTGTGTGTAGCGACCTCATGTGCCAGCGGCGGTAACAACCGTCGCTAGTTACATCCCGTTAAAGCAGGTTAGCGGGACGACCTTGATTCGTCAGTGCTTCTAATGCTAACTTTCCCCTGCCATACATTAACTAACCATTCCCGCTTACCTCAGTGGGACTTATACTGTCCCACTTCCCATAAATAGACTTAAGTAGCTATCGTAAATGGCTTGTTATCACTCACTACTTGTTTCAAACAAGCATTACGCAATGATGCGGGTTTTTTTTTGTGTGTGTATGTGTGTGTGGGATTCTTTTTTCCTAGTTCAGAGAATTATAAGGTGGAGGCTGCCCCGTGGAGTGTCAGTAAGGCCCCGCCTCCTTCCGTCGAGCAGGTCGGGGCCCCAGATGGTATATAACCACACGGACCTCCGCCCACCACACATCTTCCAAGGCGTCTCAACACTCACAACAAATGAAGCTCGTAAGTTCAACAGTCTCGATGTTTATGTTGTTATTTGTTTACTACTTTTTTGTATTTATAGTGTAAAGTTCCTTGTGCTTTGTTTACATTCATCTTGAGTTCTTTTTTTTTGTTTTGTCTAAGTGCGACTAATTTTATCCGCGTTCGCCTGGTACATAATTGCGTAATTCGAAATTATCACGTATAATTACGGTCAAATATTTTGCTAAATGGATATCTTTTCGTCGGGGTGATGTTTAACATCAAATTAGTTCCACATTTGAAATAATGTTGAGAAAAAAAAGAGAGTGCCTTTACTGGGGAAAGACCCGAGTAATGGTAACCTGTCGACTCTCTCCTGTAGGTGCTCCTCGCCTGCCTGGCCGCCGTCGGCGCCGCCGCCCCTCACGTCGCCGCCCCTCACGTACAAGACGGCCAGCCGGTGGTATTGATCCTCTGCGACGACGGCTCCTTCAGCTACGCGGACGAGGTTGACAATAACGTCGCCGTGGAAGCCTCCGACACTAACTCGGAGGGCCAGAGCAACCTGCAGGGCATTTTCAAGTAAGACCGCCGCACATGTCTATTGTAACTCCAGTTTTGGAGACGACATATGAATGGTTAACCCTTCACAAATATTATTACGAAATTTGTTATTTCATTTTATTATTCATGCTATTCATACAGATTGTTTACATCTTCGTATCACATGATTTTATATCATTTAAATTTACATTCAATATACGTATCAATTGATTTTTGTTAAGTGAAAGAAAATAGTTAATTTTGCTTAAATTGTATGCATATATTTTTTATGCATATATATAAAATGATTCGAAGCTTCGTAAAAGGTTCATATTATTTTTTCCTCAAATTGTCTCTTTAATACTAAATAATCAAATGTTTACGATCTCGTACAGGTTCCCACTCCCTGAAGAAGGGTTCGCCGAGGTTCGTTACATAGCCGACGGGAACCCGCTGCCCACCTACGTCTTCCTGCAAGCCCACCCACTCACTCAAGAACAACCACATCCAGGTTCGACTCGCCTGAAGCGGGAAGCCATTAAAATAAAAAAGTCAAAGTCAAAGGGAGATTCGCAGGAAGACGAGGAAGACGGTAATATAATGTCGAGATTTTTGAAAATGATTTCAGATGCAAGAAAATTTGTTTACTCGTCGCGGCCAGTCTCTTAAGAATTTGCTGTTCTGCTTCTCCTTTATTAAACTTATTATTTATTTATTATGTATTTATTTATTATGTAGCAGTATTTATTTATCCCTAGGAAGTAAACACATTGGACAATTCTCATTAGTGGAAGTGATCCCAATGTGCTTGTTGATAGTTGTCTACAATTCCCTTCCCTCCCCCCCAAAAAAAAAAAATCTTAAATTCTAGATTAGAGTCCCGTTCAGACGTGCGACAGAGGTTCGGGACAAGCTTTGCAACTCTCGTCACCATCGGAAACACTATTTGTTATTAGTATGTTGTGCTTGTGTTGCGATCCCAGCTTTCTGACTTAGCACAGCGGGAGCAGTGTTGCAAGATGTGGAATAACGCAAATCGCGAATTCTGTCTTCATATCTCCTCTCATGGAAGTTTCAGTATCGAGTCAAGTTCGAGTTTCAGAGTCGACTTAGAACTAGTTTCGGGGTCGACTCCCAACTGATTCTAGGATTGACTTGCCAATTAGTTTTCGGAGTCGACTTTCCATTTGTTCCAGGATAGACTCGCAACAAGTTCTTGATTAGATTCTTCAACTAATTACAGGATTGAGTCCCAATTAATTCAAGGACTGACTCAATAAATAGTTCAAGGTTCGACTCCCCAAATAATTCCGGAATCGACTCATCAGCTTATTCCAAGGTCGACTGACTCCCGAATTAATTCCAGAATCGACTTGTCAATTAGTTCCAGGTGATGAACTGTTGGAGTTCATATGAAGAAACAGTTGTTATCATTTTTTATTATCAACATATTATTACTTTGGATTAGTGTTACTTTTCATGACTGCCAAGGTGCTCCTGGAAGAGCGGTGGGTGCTCCTGGAAGAGCGGTGGGTGCTCCTGGGAGAGTGGTCAGTACTCCCGGAAGAGCGGTCAGTGCTCCTGGAAGAGCGGTGAGTGCTCCTGGAAGAGTGGTCAGTACTCCTGGAAGAGCGGTCAGTGCTCCTGGAAGAGCGGTCAGTACTCCTGGAAGAGCGGTCAGTGCTCCTGGAAGAGCGGTGGGTGCTCCTGGAAGAGCGGTCAGTACTCCTGGAAGAGCGGTCAGTGCTCCTGGAAGAGCGGTCAGTGCTCCTGGAAGAGCGGTGGGTGCTCCTGGAAGAGCGGTCAGTACTCCTGGAAGAGCGGTCAGTGCTCCTGGAAGAGCGGTGGGTGCTCCTGGAAGAGCGGTCAGTACTCCTGGAAGAGCTTTCAGTGCTCCTGGAAGAGCGGTCAGTGCTCCTGGAAGAGCGGTCAGTACTCCTTGAAGAGCGGTCAGTGCTCCTGGAAGAGCGGTCAGTGCTCCTGGAAGAGCGGTCAGTGCTCCTGGGAGAGCGGTCAGTGCTCCTGGAAGAACGGTGGGTGCTCCTGGAAGAGCGGTCAGTGCTCCCGGAAGAGCGGTCAGTGCTCCTGGAAGAGCGGTCAGTACTCCTTGAAGAGCGGTCAGTGCTCCTGGAAGAGCGGTCAGTGCTCCTGGAAGAGCGGTCAGTGCTCCCGGAAGAGCGGTCAGTGCTCCTGGAAGAGCGGTCAGTACTCCTTGAAGAGCGGTCAGTGCTCCTGGAAGAGCGGTCAGTGCTCCTGGAAGAGCGGTCAGTGCTCCTGGGAGAGCGGTGGGTGCTCCTGGAAGAACGGCGGGTGCTCCTGGAAGAGCGGTCAGTACTCCTGGAAGAGCGGTCAGTACTCCTGGAAGAGCGGTGGGTGCTCCTGGAAGAGCGGTCAGTACTCCCGGAAGAGCGATGGGTGTGCCTTGAAGAGCGGTCAGTACTCCTGGAAGAGCGGTCAGTACTCCCGGAAGAGCGGTGGGTGCTCCTGTAAGAGCGGTCAGTGCTCCTGGAAGAACGGTCAGTGCTCCTGGAAGAGCGGTGGGTGCTCCTGGAAGAGCGGTCAGTGCTCCTGGAACACGCTACCGATGTAAACTCTCTGGAAACATCTCCGGACACGTATTTGTATATATTGATCCTTTACTAAAACTTTCACTTGTTTGAAGATTTGGCTTCCACCTATTACTGTTATTGTTAGTTCTGAGAATCATAATTGGTCATTTTGTATTATAAATATATCCTTCTTTCTTTGGAAAATAAAATCTCTGGCTGTGTTACAGTGTTACACTGTGTTACGCTGTGTTACACGGTGTTACATTGTGTCTCAGTTATCGACCACCGACGTGTTGTGATGTCTAAATAAATAAAGTCTAAATAAAGAAAACGATTTTAACTTTGATTTATTTTTGTCACTGGTTAAATTACCCAGTAAGAGCGGGAATGATCAGGGGAAAGTGCCAAGCCATTACGACTATATAGCACTTGGAACGGGTCTGGATACGGATTTGGGATGGGACGAGGGAAAGGAATGGTGTCCAACTACTTGGATTGTCGGGGATCGAACGCCGACCTGCATGAAGCGAGACCGTCGCTCTACCGTCTATCCAATAACCTAGTGAGCATAATATCCACGAGAATCAATATTCCAAGGTGAGGTAACGTTACTGGAGTTTGTGCTTACGTTACTGGTGTTTGTGCTCACGTTACTGGTGTTTGTGCTTACGTTACTGGTGTCGTGTGCTCACGTTACTGGTGTTTGTGCTTACGTTACTGGTGTTTGTGCTTACGTTACTGGTGTTTGTACTCACGTTACTGGTGTTTGTGCTCACGTTACTGGTGTCTGTGCTCCCGTTACTGGTGTGTGTGCTCACGTTACTGGTGTTTGTGCTCCCGTTACTGGTGTTTGTGCTCACGTTACTGGTGTTTGTGCTTACGTTACTGGTGTTTGTGCTCACGTTACTGGTGTTTGTGCTCACGTTACTGGTGTTTGTACTCACGTTACTGGTGTTTGTGCTCCCGTTACTGGTGTTTGTGCACACGTTACTGGTGTTTGTGCACACGTTACTGGTGTTTGTGCACACGTTACTGGTGTTTGTGCTCACGTTACTGGTGTTTGTGCACACGTTACTGGTGTTTGTGCTCACGTTATTAGTGTTTGTGCTCACGTTACTGGTGTTTGTGCTCACGTTACTGGTGTTTGTGCTCACGTTACTGGTGTTTGTGCTCACGTTACTGGTGTTTGTGCTCACGTTACTGGTGTTTGTGCTCACGTTACTGGTGTTTGTGCTCACGTTACTGTTGTTTGTGCTCACGTTACTGGTGTTTGTGCTCACGTTACTGGTGTTGTGCTCACGTTACTGGTGTTTGTGCTCACGTTACTGGTGTTTGTGCTCACGTTACTGGTGTTTGTGCACACGTTACTGGGTTTGTGCTCACGTTACTGGTGTTTGTGCTCACGATACTGGTGTTTGTGCTCACGATACTGGTGTTTGTGCTCACGTTACTGGTGTTTGTGCTCACGATACTNTCTAATCTCAAAGTACTCCCATCAACTCCTTAAGCCTCAGACAATCCTGCAACCCACTGATACGCCAATAAAATGTTCCTCTACAAACATATAACTAAAATGAACTACACACAATAAATGTTTCACCCGACATCTCCGTACTTCCCGAACGCCGTGAGGGGACTCCTCCGTTTTGGCTGGTCCATCCTCCGCCTCCCACTGGGTGGTTCCTTCGCCTGCTGCTGCGGGGAAACTATTCCACCAGGGCTAGGCTCCCTCAGCAACCCGTCCTCGCAAATTCGTATAGTCAATATTGACTTATTAAATAAGTGCATAGGTGACATACTTAACATAATAGTTTCCCTTGAAAATCTTCATAGAAACACCGACCATACCTAACCTACTTAGTATGTTAAGATAAGGATCTTATTGCTTCGTAATTACAATTATTACCTAACCTATACCTATAATAGGTTAAGTAACAATTGTAATTACGAAGCTATAAGATGCTTATTTTAACATACTAAGTAGGTTAGGTAGGTCGGTGTTTTCTATGAAGATTTTCAAGGGAAACTATTATGTTAAGTATGTCACCTATGCACTTATTTAATAAGTCAATATTGACTATACGAATTTGCGAGGACGGGCTGCCCTCAGTCACCCACGAGCGCTCAGAGGGGTGGGGGGGGGGGCCGAACGTCGCTGTCTCCTCCAGCTGGTCGTCTCCTCTTCACTCCCTTATTTCTGCTCACTTCCTTAGTAAAATTTGCCTAGCATATCAATAAACCCTTGCTACGGCCACTGAACACACGACCAACTACAGGCAATCACCGTTAACTAGTTAAAATGTGCTTTCCACAAAATTGTTTCCTGAGAGGGCACTCACTCGCAGACGTTTGACTAGGGCACTCAACCGGCTGCCCACGAAAATGTTTCAGGACGGCTTCACAACTCTTCCTGCCGTCCAGGACTTGAGCCCACACTTTTCCAGATTTATTCCACAGCTGAAACATCTGCACACTTAATTTCTCTAGAAGGTATATCAACCAGGGGGTTCTTCTCTAACAGGAGCTCAACGGAGCGCGACTTCCCCCTCACGATTTCTGGTGCTCAAGTGAGGTCAACGTCCTCAGAAGCGAGCCTCACACCCCTAGCAAATTCACTACATCTCATGACCAGTCATTTATTTATGTTCTTATTCACTGCCCATACTTGTAAACTATTTGTCAAATTCAATCGAGTGTCTACTATATAAATATCCAGGTTTATATCTCCTTAACCTCTTAGTTAGGTCAGGCCTGGCAGAATAACTCTCAAGGGGAGACTCGTTTCTCCTGCAGCCTGAGATCATAACAGTGCTCACTTTGGGAGATTTTGACGATGAAAAATACAAAACAGAAAAAGATATCGAATGGATGTCCTCTAAAACTTAAACAATTATGGCCATCTTTACTTGATAAACATTACACTTGTTTTTGTGGATTAAGATGACTAACAGGATGATTAGGCAGCGAGGAAAGGTCGAGCAGCGTAGATTCAGTGAACGTGTTGGCGTGAGTTAGTAGACAGTAGAAGGAGTGTAGATTGTGGTTTGCTAATCTGTGTCCTCACACAATGGACGCAGTAAACACACTTGGGATATATTTACACCATTTTTCTGTTTCTGGAATTGTTCTGTAATTGTTATTTGGTCCGGCTCTCTGAAATCCTCATTTTGTACAAACACACTTTGGAACTGTTCATTTAGCATATTTATTTCTCGTTCTCAGTAGTCCTGTTCCCCGTTCTCAATCTCTGGATTTTATCCCTTACTTGCAGCTTGCTTTTAATGAATTTATAGTAAAGGCCTGGATCTGTTTTACATTTGTCCACTATACCTTTCTCAAGGTTCCTTTCTGTCTTTCTCCTCACCGCTGTTTCTTGCTGTCTTGTAGTGCTGGTGTGTTTGCGGTTTAGGCCTCTTCCGATATTTAACCTATTTTCTTGTCTTATCGTCTCTGGCCCTCTCACAATTTCTGATGAACCAATCCTGTTTCCTGGATTTGCATGTTTGTTTGGATGTCTCTGGAATCCTGTTTCCAGAGATTTTCAATCTCTGTTTTGGCTTAAATGTTTGTTCCTTCATCGTATATTTCGCAAAATGTTGCATTTATTTCCTTGCCTAGCAACAAGTCTGTCCAATTAAACTCTTTAACAAAATTTAAGTGTCCCATAGTGTCTTCTCTTGAAATCGAGTTTATCAGCTGTTTCAATGTCCCCATTCTGTTCTAGGTTATATCGCAAAAGATATTAAATTTCCATCAGGACATAATCACTCTTTCCCAAAAGAGGAAGGAACTGGGTGGCAAATATTTCTTGTTCTATTCTGATATATATATATATTAGACACAGTATTATCAGAACATCCCCTTCCTTCATTATTGTGGTCTGCTGGACGTGTTGATTCATAAATGTCTCCAAAATGAGGTTTACAAATTTGTCTGTCAAAAAAAAAACAGTACCAATAATCAGGATTTATCTTTATCTGCTTTTAATATAATCTCTCTCATGATCAATATGAAGCCCTCACGTTTGTCATCTAGTTCATGCATTTTTCATGTGTTGCTTGCTGGTGGGGCTCTAGGCATTTACGATTATTAGTTTATCATCCTAATTCCGAACTTGCAATTTGCAATTAAGTCAGCCGTTCAAGGGTTTTCGAGTATTAACTCTCTTACCATCAGGTGTTCTTTCACTAGCACAGCTGCTCCTTCCCCCTTCTTAGTTTTCCTCTCACCTTTCCAAACTGAGGAGCCCCTTGGGAATACGACCTCATTTAAAATATATTCTTCAAGTTTTGTGTCTGTTGTGCAAAAATATCTGATATCAAACGACCATAGATCACATTTACTCCAAAAATCTACTTATCCGTGGTAGTGGTATTGATGCCCGTGCAACCTCTTGGGTGGCTTAATCTTCATTAATCATCAATCTGTCTCCTCACTTGCGAATGTACCTTTAAGTTTCGAAACGTTGTATAAATTTATAATAAGTGTAATACATTCTTCAGTTTATTTTTATTTTTGTAGTCAACCTTGAACAAATATAACATTTGGAGAAATCCTCTGCCAATTAAACTAAGATGCAAGAGCACTAATCCTCTTGTATCTAAAGAGCACTAAAGGGGGTTGTGGTAATAGAGCACAACGCCTTTAGCTAGCTCACGTTGTGTTATGTAAGGAGCTGCCGGGATTCCATTGTGTCACCGCTGCGCGGCCACATTCCTTCACAAGAGTTGCCAGGACGTCCAGACTGAATCGCATATCACCGTTTAACCTCTCCTCGCCGTGAGTCAAGTATCCAGTGGCCGGCGTCTGTGGCCGCCGCCCGCACCCTAGGGCGGCCAGCATGTGGAGGAGATCCTGCACCACGGCCTTGTGGACATCGCCGCTCGTGGAATCTGCAGCTACTCTTTCCAGGCCGACAATAGTATCATCGCGGGTAAAGAGCTGTATAATACCCGAGGCTCTCCCACGGGCAAGAGAAATAACCTGTGTGTTTACAGTTGAGTGCTTCCGCTATAGTCAGTCTGCTGACCCGTTCTTCAATGGTTTTGCTTATCTTTTTCTAGCTCTCTTTTATTATTGTTTTGTCTTATTCCACACTATCATTGTATGTAAGATGGCCTTTATTACTGCATCATAACAGGCAATTTGGAGACTTACCTGGATCTTACCTGAAGGTTCTTTTGGGGGAGTTCTTCTGCACCGCAAGCCCGGTCTGGGGGCAGGCTTTCTATGTGTGATAATTTGTTTATCATTAATATTATCATTTACTAAGTGAGTTTGGTTTATTTTTTCCAGCAGAACAATACTCGTTAATAACTACTAAATACGTCTGAACTACAGACACGATAACAACCGCCAAACTGTAATATTATAACAATTATCTATTATAAACAATGGTTTATAAGATAGACAATTGTTTTGCTTATAAGTAGACAATTGTTATGTTTATAGATAGGCAATTGTTTTATTTATAAATAGACAATTGTTTTGTTTATAAATGAGCAATTGTTTCCTTTATAAATAGACAATGGTTTTGTTTATAAATGGACTAATGTTTTGTTTATATATAGACAATTGTTTTGTATATAAATAGACAATGGTTGTTTAAAATAGAAAATTGTTTTGTTTATAAATAGACAATTGTTTTGTATATACATAAACAATGATTTTGTTTATAAATAGACAATGTATTGTTTATAAACAATAAATAATAGAATCAAATGTGTACCCAGCAAGGCTACAGGTCACGTGACAGAGGAAACAGCAGTGGCCCTATAACACTCTCCTGCAACATTATAGTGTGAGGGGTGATGATATACGCGATAAGACTCAAGTATAATTATATAATTACCAGCATTACGACCACAGAGAAACAGGCGCTCTTAGAGACCTCAACACTGTCTTGGTGCTGTTACTTAGATTAGTACTTTCTCCGTGTCACGAACTTAACCTTATCATACAATCACCTTATCTAGACTTTCGTAACCCTGTTTAGTCACCTAAGATAATCTAATCCCTCCCCTTTATTCGGTCAGTTACCGTAACACCATACAATCACCTTATTTATCATCAACAGTCACCTACCTTATTATCATCCAATCACCAAACATATCCCCCCACTCAAATACTCAACCTAACTTAACCTAATACCATGCACTAAAATAAACTAACACCATACATTCACACACAAATATATATATATATATATATATATATATATATATATATATATATATATATATATATATATATATATATATATATATATATATATATATGTCGTACCTAGTAGCCAGAACGCACTTCTCAGCCTACTATGCAAGGCCCGATTTGACTAATAGGCCAAGTTTTCATGAATTAATTGTTTTTCGACTACCTAACCTACCTAACCTAACCTAACCTAACGTTTTTGGCTACCTAACCTGACCTAACCTATAAAGATAGGTTAGGTTAGGTTAGGTAGGGTTGGTTAGGTTCGGTCATATATCTACGTTAATTTTAACTCCAATAAAAAAAATTGACCTCATACATAATGAAATGGGTAGCTTTATCATTTCATAAGAAAAAAATTAGAGAAAATATATTAATTCAGGAAAACTTGGCTTATTAGGCAAATCGGGCCTTGCATAATAGGCCAAAAAGTGAGTTCTGGCTACTAGGTACGACATATATATATATATATATTATATATATATATATATATATATATATATATATATATATATATATATATGTCGTACCTAGTAGCCAGAACGCACTTGTCAGCCTACTATGCAAGGCGCGATTTGCCTAATAAGCCAAGTTTCATGAATTAACTGTTTTTCGACTACCTAACCTACCTAACCTAACCTAACCTAACTTTTTCGGCTACCTAACCTAATCTAACCTATAAAGATAGGTTAGGTTAGGTTAGGTAGGGTTGGTTAGGTTCGGTCGTATAACTACGTTAATTTTAACTCCAATAAATAAAATTGACCTCATACATAATGAAATGGGTAGCTTTATCATTTCATAAGAAAAAAATTAGAGAAAATATATTAATTCATGAAAACTTGGCTTATTAGGCAAATCGGGCCTTGCATAGTAGGCAGAGAAGTGCGTTCTGGCTACTAGGTACGACATATATATATATATATATATATATATATATATATATATATATATATATTATATATATATATATATATATGTCGAATGTATATATATACATTCCACTCCACTCCTTCTGAAGATGTATTAATATACGAAAGTACTTAAGGAAATTCCTGTTTCATTTTCCTCCGTGGTCTGTAATTCTTTAACCATGTCGTAGCTCAGTCGATTAAGGCAGCGTCTGGGATCCTCTCGGACGTAGGTTCGAACCCTCGTCACGGCGTTTGTGGATTTGTTTATTTGATGCACCACGCTATTGTGATTTCTGTGTGCATTTTATTAGATTTTGTCATATGTCTGTATTCATTTTGTGTGTTGCTCGCTTTGTTTTAATATGCACTGTATTGAATGTCTTTAATAACATTCATTTTCCTGTTTTGTGTAATGTTCTTCATGTTCCCTTAGCTGTGTTTTTGTATTTTACCTTATGTTATTCTTCTCTTTTCATTTCGAACATATCTTCTGTAATTTATCAATAAAGAAAAAACTTAACATCTTTTCTAAAGAGGTCAGCACCATCATAAATAATTTTGGCGATGACATTTTCCAGTTTTATTTGATATTAGCAGGTCCCGGCCACGCGTTGCTGTGGC
>WNGS01163002.1:14350555-14363072 GCA_020271785.1 Procambarus virginalis | reverse complement strand
GCTCAGCAGTGCATGTGTGTTGCTGAGCTACACCAACCTTCCTTGTCCCCCGTCCTCCCCACCATTCCCCGTCCCCTCGTCCTCCCAACCATTCCCCACTCCCGCATCCCCTCGTCCTCCCCACCATCCTTCCACCCCACCGTCCCCTTCTCCTCCCCCACCAGTCCCCACTCCACCATCTCCCACTCCCCTGTCCCCTCGTCCTCCCTACCATTCTCCCCTCCCCTGTCCACTTATCCTCCCCACCATCTCCCACTCCCTGTCCCCTTGTCCTCCCCCCACCATTCTCCATTCCCTCGTCCCCTCTATCCCCAACTACCCACCCCCTCGTCCTCCCTACCATTCTTCCCTCCCTTCCTCTTCCTCCCATCATTCTCTATTCCCCCGTCTCCTCGTCCGTACCATCCCCAACGTCCCCGTCCCTCTTCCTCCCCACCATTCCCCACTCCCTCGTCCGATTCATTCCCAAATGTTCTGATATTCCCATCCGAAAATTTGGAACATCAACTGATCTGATATTCCCCATCACTGAAAAATAAGAACAGTTAAAAAAACGAACTGAAAAATAAAAAAAATATACTGTACACACGAAATGAACGGTATGGTCAACAACACAGCTCAATTCCAAAGCAATGTCATACAAAATAATTAAATCAAAATGAAAATAAATCGAAATCTATGAAAATTTCAATTGATCAATGCAATTGGAAACATTGACATGGAATCAAAACATATTTAGTATAGCGTGTGTTGCTATTACATGCAACAGATGGTGCTGTTTTTTAAACAAAGCATGTTTTACGTATCACAGGTGTGGCATCTATATAGTAGGTATATAAAAACATGCGCGTATTCGAATGGAACGTTGTGTCAAAATTTTAAAGCATTTGGTGAAGATTTTTTTGGTGATTACAACGTGTGTTGCTTTCATGTCCAGCAGATGGCGCTGATTTAAAAAAAAATGTTTTTTTCTGTCACAGGCAAGGCATGTAAATGGTAGGTATATAAAAACACGCGCCTATTCGAATGCAATGTTGAGTCAAAATTTCAAAGCAATCAGTAAAGAGGTTTCGAAGATTTCCCTTACAAGAAAATCCGTTACCTGTGGCAGGTGGCTGCAGGTGACGGGTCTCCCAATTCTGAGCACTCCAGTTGCAAACTCTGTGAGCAGGAACTACGGCACGATCTCCCGCACTACATCACTGAATGCCCAGTTATTAGACCTTTCAGACCAGTTGGCATGAGGTACCTGGAGCTTTGGAATTACTTTATTCACTCTCTTATTCTTGAAGATATCCTCACACTGTACCCAAAATTTGCCAGTGCAGGCTACTAAACATATGGCCCTGTATGACTAACCATCCTGCGAGATGGGGACTTTTATTACCACTGCTACCTTATTCAATCTTGTGTTGATGATATCCTCAAAATGCATCCGGAGTCTGCCAGTGCAGACTGTTTATCACATGCCTCTGTATGACTAACCATCCTGTGTGATGGGGATTTTTTAGCATCACCTAGTAAGCTTTTTTGACACACTGTACTCCACTTCATATAGTCTAGGGTAGCTGCACTAATGCAGATGTACCTCATGTATTAATAAAAAAATACAAGAAAATCAGTTTTTCAAAAAAAGCAAGTTTGTTCACGTCACAGATGTGACATCTATATAGTCTGTATATAAAAACCCGCTCGGATGTGAATGGAACGTTGTGTGAAAATTTGAAAGCAATCGGCGAAGAACTTTCGGAGATAAGCGATTTTGAACAAACGAACATTTATATTTTTATTTATATAGATTAGTGATATGCATATTATAAAGAGCAACGGCTCAACTCTTATACCAAAAAATATGGTTGGAGTGGCAGCGAAGATTTGCCCACTGGAACTGAGATAGTGACCACTGTATGTCACTGTCTTGGGAGATAGTGACATACAGATAGTGACGTACTGCCAAGAATAATAATAATATTCTTGGCAGCATAATATTTTAAGTTTCAGCGATGAAAAAAAAATAATGTCAAAGCCACTCTTGTATATGAAGGAGAGAGGGGGGAATGGGAGGGCCCAGTTTCACCTTTTTAGTTATTAGGCGACAACGTCACCGACAACAGACCACCAATAAATCAGAAACGGAGAAAGTCATATGTTAATTGGTGCCCATCACCTGAAGATCTACTTCATGGCCTGAGCTGTGGTGTTGGTGGGGAGTTGCTCTCGTCCTTGGCTTCTTGTATCATAATCAGCCATGTACATAACGAGTCACTAACATCAGTGGAAGAAAGGAACGTGCAACACAAACATGGAAGACGCATCAGCAGTGACGGACAGCTAAGATAACGTCTCATCCTTAGCATATCAAAGACCAGAGAGGCGCTGGTATATTCTCAAGGTTCATGGCGTCGATGGAAGGGGGTGAAGGGTATGTGCAGGTAGCGTTGGGCCCACTTTATATACCCGACCTCACTACTGATGGGGGTGATAGGGCATCTCGTGCGTACTTACATAGTTGTTCTTGCTTGCTATTGAGCTTTGGCTCTTTGATCCCGCCTCTCAACTGTCAGTCAACTGGTGTACAGATTCTTGAGCCTACTGGGCTCTATCATATTTACATATGAAACTGTGTATGGAGTCAGCCTCCACCACATCACTGTTTAATGCATTCCATCTGTTAACTACTCTGACACTGAAAAATATTTCAAATGTCGCTATGGCTCATACGGGTACAAAGTTTCCACCTGTGTCCCCTTGTTCGTGTCCCACTCGTGCTAAATAGTTTGTCTTTGTCCACCCTGTCAATTCCCCTGAGAATTTTGCTGGTGGTTATCATGTCTCCCCTTACTCTTCTGTCTTCCAGTAACGTGAGGTTTAGTTCCCGTAGCCTTTCCTCGTAGCTGATACCTCTCAGTTCTGGGACTAGTCTGGTGGCGTTCCTTTAAATCTTTTCTTTGTCTTCTGTTTAATATGGACTCCAGGCTGGAGCTGCATACTCCAGAATTAGTCTGACATAAGTGGTATACAAGGTCCTGAACGATTCCTTACACAAGTTTATAAAGGCAGTTCTTATGTTGGCCAATCTAGCATATGCAGCTGATGATGCTGATGATATCCTTTTGATATGGGCTTCTGGGGACAGGTAAGGTGTGATATCAATCTCCAGATCTTTCTCTCTATTTGAATCTTGCAGGATTTCACCTCCCAGATACATTTGTCCCATGTGTTCAGCCTCCTGCACTCCTTTCGCCTAATTTCATTACTTTACACTTTCCTGAGTTGATCTTTAGTAACCATTTTCTAGACCATTCCTCCAGTTTGTCCAGGTCGTCCTGTAGTCTCTGTTTATCTTCATCTATCTTGATTCTTCTCATAATTTTTGCATCATCAGCAAACATTGAGAGGAATGAGTCTATACCCTCTGGATGATCGTTTTTATATATTCGAAACACGATGTGTCCAAGTACAGAGCCCTGTGGGACTCCGCTGGTGACATCTCGCCACTCTAATGTCTACTCCCCCCCCCCCTCAGAGTTACTCGCTGTTTCCTGTTGCTTAGACACTCCCTATTCACTGAACACCTTACCGTTTACTCCTGTCTGCTGCTCCAACTTTTGTAGCAGCCTTTTAAGGGGTACTGTGTCAAAGAATTTCTGACAGTCCAAGAAATGCAGTCTACCCACCATTCTCTTTCTAGGCTAATTTTTGTTGCCTGGTCATTCTATTGAGCCTGTGATGCACGATTTAGCATCTCTGAACACATGCTGGTGGTATGTTGCAAAGCGTTTTCCTTCCAGATGTTCTACGAGCCTTTTTCCTACGATCTTCTCCATCACCTTGCATGGTATACAAGTTAGGGAAACTGCCTGTTGTTCAGTGCCTCTTGCCTGTCACCCTTTTTGTACATAGGGACTACATTAGCTATCTTCCAGATGTACAGTTGGTCTCCTGTTTCCAGTGACCTGTTATATACCATAGAGAGTGGCACTTAGTGATTCTGCACCTTCTTTTAGTATCCACGGTGAGATTCTGCCAGACCCACAGCCTTTTGTGTTCAACTTCAACAGCTTCCTTTTGACCTCATCACTGTGTGTGTGTGTGTGTGGTGTTGGTGTGTGTGTGTGTGTGTGTGTGTGTGTGTGGTGTGTGTGTGTGTGTGTGTGTGGTGTGTGTGTGTGTGTGTGTGTGTGTGTGTAATTACCTAAGTGTAGTTACAGGATGAGAGCTACGCTCGTGGTGTCCCGTCTTCCCAGCACTCTTTGTCATATAACGCTTTGAAACTACTGACGGTCTTGGCCTCCACCACCTTCTCCCCTAACTTGTTCCAACCGTCTACCACTCTGTTTGCGAAAGTGAATTTTCTTATATTTCTTCGGCATCTGTGTTTAGCTAGTTTATATCTATGACCTCTTGTTCTTAAAGTTCCAGGTCTCAGGAAATCTTCCCTATCGATTTTATCAATTCTGTTACTATTTTGTATGTAGTGATCATATCACCTCTTTTTCTTCTGTCTTCTAGTTTTGGCATATTTAATGCCTCTAACCTCTCCTCGTAGCTCTTGCCTTCAGTTCTGGGAGCCACTTAGTAGCATGTCTTTGCACCTTTTCCAGTTTGTTGATGTGCTTCTTAAGATATGGGCACCACACAACCGCTGCATATTCTAGCTTTGGCCTAACAAAAGTCGTGAACAATTTCTTTAGTATATCGCCATCCATGTATTTAAAAGCAATTCTGAAGTTAGAAAGCGTGGCATAGGCTCCTCGCACAATATTCTTTATGTGGTCCTCAGGTGATAGTTTTCTATCTAGAACCACCCTAGATCTCTTTCTTTATCAGAATTCTTTAAAGATTTCTCACATAATATATAGGTTGTGTGGGGTCTATGTTCTCCTATTCCACATTCCATAACATGGCATTTATTAACATTAAATTCCATTTGCCAAGTGGTGCTCCATGTACTTATTTTGTCCAGGTCATCTTGAAGGGCATGACAATCATCTAAGTTTTTATCCTTCCTATTATCTTAGCATCATCAGCAAACATGTTCATATAATTCTGTATACCAACTGGTAGATCATTTATGTAGACAAAAACATCACTGGTGCAAGAACTGAACCCTGTGGTACTCCACTTGTGACATTTCTCCAGTCCGATACATTGCCTCTGATCACTGCCCTCATTTTTCTATCAGTCAGAAATTTTTCATCCATGTTAGAAGCTTACCTGTCACCCCTCCAATATTTCCAGTTTCCAGAACAACCTCTTATGTGGAACTCTGTCGAAAGCCTTTTTTAGGTCCAGATAGATGCAGTCAACCCAACCATCTCTTTCCTGTAATATCTCTGTTGCTCGATCATAGAAACTGAGTAAATTCGATACACAGGATCTTCCAGATCGAAAACCATACTGTCTGTCTGATATTATATCATTTCTCTCCAGGTGTTCTACCCATTAGTTTTAATTATTTTTTCAAATATTTGACTATTACACTTGTCAATGATACAGGTCTATAATTAAGGGGGGGGTCTTCCCTGCTTCCACTTTTGTAGATTGGAACTATGTTAGCCTTTTTCCACACATCAGCTACAACTCCTGTAAACAGGGATGCCTGAAAATCAGTTGAAGTGGAATGCTGAGCTCAGGTGCACATTCTCTAGAACCCATGGTGAAACTCATCTGGACCACTGCTTTGTTCTTATTAGCTCCTTGAGCATTTTTTCCACTTCGTCTCTAGACACCTCTATGTGCTCTATGTTGTTCTCTGGAATTCTTATTGTGTCTGGTTCCCTGAAGATTTCATTTTGTACAAACACCTTTGGAACTTTTCGTTTAATGTTTCACACATTTCCTTTTCATTTTCCGTGAATCTATTTCCCATTTTCAACCTCTGAATATTATCCTTTACCTGCAATTTGTTGTTTATGAATTTATAGAATAGACCGCTGTGATTAGCACACACTAATTTTCAAATTAGTGTGTGTGTGTGTGTGTGTATGTGTGTGTGTGTGTGTGTGTGTGTGTGGTGTGCTGTGTGTGTGGTGTGTTTGTGTGGTGGGTGTGTGTGTGTGTGTGTGTTGTGACCAAAATCTCTGTAGAGTGAACAAATGTAGAGTGCTTATACTTCGATCAGATCACCCTTTACGCTTCTTGCTCTTGAGAGGGCTCAGCGTCACATATTTAGGGGATGCGGCTCCAACACTAGCCTCGTTGTCATGGGCACACACGCACCTGAGCCGCCGTGATTCCCCACTCTCTCCTTGGGTTGGTATTAACTCCTCAATCCCCCTTTTGTGAATTATTATTCTGTACTTCTCTGTCCACAGCTGTGGTGCTTTCTCCTCATCTCTCTCTCTTTCCTCTCTCTCTCGGATTCTCTGCTCTCATCTCTCTCTCTCTCTCTCTCTCTCTCTCTCTCCTCTCTCTCTCCTCTCTCGTCTCTCTCTCTCTCTCTCTCTCTCTTCTACTTCCTGGGAAGCCTCACTAGGACAAGGGCAAATACCTGTTCATGTACAAAAATTAAAATAACAACACAGAACATATATAAAGCACTCATATACAGTATATAAATATATAAACTTCAACTCCTTATGATATTATAACCTGGTTGCAAACCAATACCATCAGGACTCTAATCAGTGTGCTTATACCAAGTGGTTTCCCAACTTCTGGCTTGCCACTTATGCTACCAACCTCACCAAGTAGGTTAAACATTGTAAAACAAATATGGCATTATCAGCCCTAAGCATATGTTTATCTCTGCAGGTAATCCAGCCTATAGCTGTACCAAGGAATACTTATACTGAAGTTTATAGAGTTACAGCTATAGGCTGGATTACCTGCAGAGATAAACATATGCTAGGGCTGATAATGCCATATTTGTTTTACAATGTTTAACCTACTTGGTGAGGTTGGTAGCATAAGTGGCAAGCCAGAAGTTGGGCAACCCCTTGTATAAGCAACTGATAGAGCCTGATGGTATTGGTTTGCAACCAGGTTATAATATCATAAGGAGTTGAAGTTTATATATTTAATATATTGTATGTGAGTGCTTTATATATGTTCTGTGTTGTTATTTTAATTTTTGTAATGAACAGGTATTTGCCCTTGTCCTAGTGAGGCTTCCCAGGAAGTAAGAATAGAGAGGAGAGAGAGAGAGAGAGAGAGAGACCAGAGACGAGAGACAAGAGAGAGCAAAGGGAGAGAGAGAGAGAGAGAGAAAGAGAGAGAGAGAGAGAGAGAAAGCACCACAGCTGTGGACAGAGAAGTACAGAATAATAATTCACAAAAGGGGGATTGAGGAGTTAATACCAACCCAAGGAGAGAGTGGGGAATCACGGCGGCTCAGGTGCGTGTGTGCACATGACAACGAGGCTAGTGGTGGAGCCCGCATCCCCTAAATATGTGACGCTGAGCCCTCTCCAAGAGCAAGAAGCGTAAAGGGTGATCTGATCGAAGTATAAGCACTTCTACATTTGTTCACTCTACAGAGATTTTGGTCCATGACACACACACCACACACACACACACACACACACACACACACACACACACACACACACACACACACACACACACACACACAAAATTTGAAAATTAGTGTGTGCTAATCAGGTCTATTCTATAAATTATAAACAACAAATTGCAGGTAAAGGATAAAATTCAGAGGTTGAAAATGGGAAATAGATACAGGAAAATGAAAAGAAATGTGTGAAACATTAACAGAAAGTTCCAAAGGGGTGTTGTACAAAATGAAATCTTCAGGGAACCAGATACAATAAGAATTCCAAAGAACAAATAGAGACATAGAGTGTCTGGACGAAGTGGAAAAAATGCTCAAGGGCTAAATAAGAACAAGCAGTTGGTCCAGATGAAGTTTCACCATGGGTTCTAAAAGAAGGTGCACCTGAGCTCAGCATTCACTTCAACTGATTTTTCAGGCATCCCTGTTTACAGGAGGATGGTAGTGATGTGTGGAAAAAGGTACATAGTTCCAATCTACAAAAGTGGAGCAGGGAAGCCCCCCTCCCTTAATTATAGACCTGTATCATTGACAAGTGTAATAGTCAAAATATTGAAAAAAATATTGAAACTAAATGGGTAGAACACCTGAAGAGAAATGATATTATATCAAACAGACACTATGGTTTTCGATCTGGAAGATCCTGTGTATCGAATTTACTCAGTTTCTCTGATCGAGCAACAGAGATATTACAGGAAAGAGATGGTTGGGTTGACTGCATCTATCTGGACCTAAAAAAGGCTTTCGACAGAGTCACATAAGAGGTTGTTCTGGAAAGCGGAAAATATTGGAGGGGTGACAGGGTAGCTTCTAACATGGATGAAAAATTTTCTGACTGATAGAAAAATGAGGGCAGCAATAGAGGCAATGTATGGACTGAGAAATGTCACAAGCGGAGTACCCAGGGTTCAGTTCTTGCACCAGTGATTTATATTGTCTAATAAATGATCTACCAGTTGTATACAGAATTTAAACATGTTTGCTGATGATGCTAGAATAATAGGAACGATAAAAACTCAGATGATTGTCATGCCTTCAGATAGACCTGGACAAATAAGTACATGGAGCACCACTTGGCAAATGGAATTTAATGTTAATAAATGCCATGTTATGGAATATGGAATAGGAGAAATAGACCCCACACAACCTATATATTAGTGTGAGAAATCTTTAAAGAATTCTGATAAAGAAGAGGATCTAGGGTGGTTCTAGATAGAAAACTATCACCTGAAGACCACATAAAGAATATTGTGCGAGGAGCCTATGCCACGCTTTCTAACTTCAGAATTGCTTTTAAATACATGGATGACGATATACTAAGAAATTGTTCAGAATTTGTTAGGCCAAAGCTAGAATATGCAAAGGTTGTGTGGTGCCCATATCTTAAGAAAGCACATCAACAAACTGGAAAAGGTGCAAAGACATGCTACTAAGTGGCCCCAGAACTGAAGGCAAGAGCTAGAGGAGAGGCTAGAGGCATTAATATGCAAACTGAAGATAGAAGAAAAGAGGTGAATGATCACACATACAATAGTACAAATTGATAAAATCGATAGGGAAGATTTCCTGAGACCTGGAACTTTAAGAACAAGAGGTCTAGATTTAACTAGCTAAACACAGATGCCGAAGAAATATAGAAAAATTCACTTTCGCAAACAGAGTGGTAGACGGTTGGAAAAGTTAGGTGAGAAGGTGGTGGAGGCCAAGACCGTCAGTAGTTTCAAAGCGTTATATTGACAAAGAGTGCTGGGAAGACGGGACACCACGAGCGTAGCTCTCATCCTGTAACTACACTTAGGTAATTACACACACACACACACACACACACACACACACACACACACACACACACACACACACACACACACACACACACACACACACACACACCACACACACACACACACACAGTGATGAGGTCAAAAGGAAGCTGTTGAAGTTGAACACACACAAAGGCTGTTGGGTCTGGCAGAATCTCACCATGGATACTAAAAGAAGGTGCAGAATCACTAAGTGCCACTCTCTATGTTATATAACAGGTCACTGGAAACAGGAGACCAACTGTACATCTGGAAGATAGCTAATGTAGTCCCTATGTACAAAAAGGGTGACAGGCAAAGGCACTGAACAACAGGCCAGTTTCCCTAACTTGTATACCATGCAAGGTGATGGAGAAGATCGTAGGAAAAAGGCTCGTAGAACATCTGGAAGGAAAACGCTTTGCAACATACCACCGGCATGTGGTTCAGAGATGCTAAATCGTGCATCACAGGCTCAATAGTAAGTGACCAGGCAACAAAAATTAGTCTAGAAAGAGAATGGTGGGTAGACCTGCATTTTCTTGGACTGTCAGAAATTCTTTGACACAGTACCACCTTAAAAGGCTGCTACAAAGTTGGAGCAGCAGACAGGAGTAAACGGTAAGCGTGTTCAGTGAATAAAAGGGAGTGTCTAAGCAACAGGAAACACGCGAGTAACTTCTGAGGGGGGGGGAGGGAGTAGACCATTAGAGTAGGCGCGAGATTGTCACCAGCCGAGCGTCCACAGGGCTCTGATACTTGGACACATCGTGTTTCGAATATATAAAAACGATCATCAGAGGGTATGAGACTCACTTCCTCTCATATGTTCTGCTGATGATAAAAAAATTAATGAGAAGAATCAAGAGTAGATGAGATAACAGAGACTACAGGACGACCTGGACAAACTGGAGGAATGGTCGTAGAAAATGGTGCTAAGATCAACTCAGGAAAGTGTAAAGTAATGAAATTAGGCAAAGGAGTGCAGAAGCTGAACACAATGGGACAAATGTATCTGGGAGGATGAAATCCTGCAAGTATTCAAATAGAGAGAAAGATCGGGAGATTGATATCACACCTTACCCTGTCCCAGAAGCCCATATCAAAAGCGATATCATCAGCATCATCAGCTGCATATGCTAGATTGGCCAACATAAGAACTGCCTTTATAAACTTGTGAAGGAATCGTTCAGGACCTTGTATACCACTTATGTCAGAACTAATTCCTGGAGTATGCAGCTCCAGACCTGGAGTCCATATTAACCAATGACAAAGAAAAAGATTTAAAGGTAACGCCACCAGATATTCCCAGAACTGAGAGGTATCGTTTACGAGGAAAGGCTACGGGAACTAAACCTAACGTTACCTGGAAGACAGCAAGAGTAAGGGGAAGACTGTCATACCACCAGCAAAATTCTCAGGGAGATTGACAGGGTGGGACAGAAGACAAACTATTTAGCACGATAGGGACACGAACAAGGGGACACAGGTGTGAAACTTGTACCCCGATGAGCCATAGCGACATTTAGAATAATTTTTTCAGTGTCAGAGTAGTTACAGATGGAATGCATTAAACAGGTGAGTGTGGTGGAGGCTGACTCCATACACAGTTTCATATGTACGATATATGATGAAGCCCAGTAGGCTCAAAGAATCTGTACACCAGTTGACTGACACCGTTGACGAAGAAGAGCGGGATCAAAGAGCCAAAGCTCAATAGCAAGCAAGAACAACTAGTGTAAGTACCACGAGATGCCCTATCACCACCCCCATCAGTAGTGAGGTCGGGTATATAAAGTGGGCTCCAACGCTTACCTGCACATACCCCTTCACCCCCTTCCAATCGACGCCATGAACCTTGAGAATATTATCCAGCGCCTCTCTGGATCTCTGTGATATGCTAAGGATGAGACTGTTATCTTAGCTGTCCGTCACTGCTGATAGCCGTCTTCCATGTTATGTGTTGCACGTTCCTTTCTTCCACTGATGTTAGTGACATCGTTATGTATCATGGGCTGATTATGATACAAGCAAGCCAAGCGAGAGCACTCCCACCAACACCACAGCTGCAGGGCCATGAAGTAGATCTTCAGGTGATGGGCACCAATTGAACATATGCACTATTCTCCGCTTTCTCGATTATAATTGCGTGGTCTGTTGTCGGTGACAGTTGTCGCCCATAATAACTAAAAAAGAGTGAAAACTGGTGGCCTGCCCGATTCCCCCCTCTCTCCTCATATACATAGAGTGCTTTGACATTTTTTTTTTTCATCACCTGAAACTTAAATTATTATGCTGCAAAGAATATTATTATTGATTCTGGCAGTACGTCACTATCTGTCATCTTCACTAATCTCCCAAGACAGGTGGACATAGCAAGTGGTCACTATACTCAGTTCCAGTGGGCAAATCTTCGCTGCCAACTCTCAACCATAGAATTTTTGTATAAGAACAGATGAGGCCGTATGTCTTTATAATGAGTGCCAGATCACTAATGCCGTATGATAATAAAAATGCTAAATGTTCGTTTGTTAAATCGCTTAATCTCCGAAAGTTCTTCACCGATTGCTTTCAAATTTTCACACAACGTTCCATTGCACACACGACGGTGTTTTTATATACAGATTATATAAGATGTCACAGTCCTGTTGACGTGAACAAACTGACTTATTTTGAAAAACTGATTCTGTGTTTTTTCTTATTAATACATTGGGTCAGTACATCTGCATGTAGGTGCAGCGTGACCTAAGACTATATGAAGGGAGTACGGAGTGTGTCAAAAAACTTAACTACGTGAGCTAAAAAATCCCATCACCACAGAGGATGGTTAGTCCATACAATGAGGGCATGTGATAAAGCAAGTCGGCACTGGCAGACTCTCGGATGCATTTTGAGGAATATCATCAACACAAGATTGAATACGGGTAGCAGTGGTAATAAATTCCCGCATCTCGCAGGATGGTTAGTCATACAGGGCCAAAACTATGTTTAGTAGCCTGCACTGGCAATTTGGGACAGTGTGAGGATATCTTCAAGAATAACGAGAGTGAATAAAGTAATACAAAGCTCCAGGTACCGTCATGCCAACGTGGTCTGAAAGTCTAATAACTGAGCACTTCAAAGTGATGTAAGTGCAGGAGAATCGTGCCGTAGTTCCTTGCTCACCAGAGTTTGCAACTGGAGTGCTACAGGATTGGGGAATCCG
>WNGS01163002.1:14316020-14342964 GCA_020271785.1 Procambarus virginalis | reverse complement strand
ATTCTTTCTTGAATGTTTGTGTCTAGATGAGTGCTTGTAAGTGCGTGTGTGTGAGAGAGTGACTGTACTCACCTAGTTGTGCTTGCGGGGGTTGAGCTTTGGCTCTTTGGTCCCGCCTCTCAACCGTCAATCAACTGGTGTACAGATGCCTGAGCCTACTGGGCTCAATCATATTTACATTTGAAACTGTGTATGGAGTCAGCCTCCACTACATCACTGCCAAAAGCATTCCATCTGTTAACTACTCTGACACTTGAAAAAGTTCTTTCTAACGTCCCTGCTCCTCATTTGGGTACTCAGTTTCCACCTGTGTCCCCTTGCTCGCGTACCACTCGTGTTAAAAAGTTTATCCTTGTCTACCCTGTCAATTCCCCTGAGGATTTTGTAGGTAGTGATCATGTCTTCCCTTACTCTTCTGTCTTCCAGTGTCGTAAGGTGCATTTCCCGCAGCCTTTCCTCGTAACTCATGCCTCTTAGTTCTGGGACTAGTCTAGTGGCATACATCTGAACTTTTTCCAGCTTCGTCTTGTGCTTGACAAGGTACGGAGCTCGTAACAGCTGTCTAACTCCCAGGTACCTATTTACTGTTAGTAATAGGGACATCAGGGTAAAATAAACTTGCCTTTTGTCTCTGCAGGCGCCGGGAATCGAACCCGGGCCACAGGATTGCGAGTCCCTCGCGCTATCCACTCAGCTACCAGACCCCTCACATACCAGTGTATCTGAGCGTTTGTGAGTTGAGTCTGCTTTTCAAGTTTACACAGGAGTCGCTTGTGAGGGAAGAGTGTCAACAGCGTTCTGCCTCTCCAGGAAAATGCAGTATGTCCATTCCTCTCTCTCTCTCTCTCTCTCTCTCTCTCTCTCTCTCTCTCTCTCTCTCTCTCTCTGTTATTTGTCATCGTGTCCAGAATAAGTTGGTCAAGCAAGGTCTTCCATTCATGACTCCATGAAGATGCTTGGAAACAAAATTTATATTCTAAATAATGAACCTTCCGTGAGCCTCTTATGAATCTCCGACCGAATACTTGCTAATGATACCGTAGTTCAGTGGCTTCTGTTTTCCTCCTCTCTTTTATATAGGCACTTTATTTACCACTTTCCTTATGTCAGGAATATCCCCCATTACTGGGGAGGAGTTGAAGACTATATTAATTAAAGGGTACACACAATGCTGCCGCTGCCTCTTTTAGGATCCATGGTGATATCTACTCCGGGTCTGAAGCTTTCATCACATTCAGCTCTTCTAATTGTTTCTTTACTTAGTCCGGTGTTACTTCTATTTCAAGTTGACTTTCTTCTGGTAGCGCTTTCTTGGGAAGCGCTTTTAAAAGAGTTTTTTAAAAGTCCTTGGTAGCGCGTTTTCTTTTATGGAAAGCTAGTTCCTCTTCCTTCTTTTCTGCCTCTTTCCACAACTTTCGTAACAGCTACATAATGACAAATTAATTCACAGGATACACTTGCCCCCAATGGCATTTCATGTTCTATGTGTGTGTAATTACCTAAGTGTAATTACCTAAGTGTAGTTACAGGATGAGAGCTACGCTCGTGGTGTCCCGTCTTCCCAGCACTCTTTGTCATATTACGCTTTGAAACTACTGACGGTCTTGGCCACCACCACCTTCTCACCTAACTTGTTCCAACCGTCTACCACTCTGTTTGTGAAAGTGAATTTTCTTATATTTCTTCGGCATCTGTGTATGTGTGTGTTTTTGACTCCTTGTGTAATTACCTAGTTACCTAGTTGTACTTACCTAGTTCTGCTTGCGGGGGTTGAGCTTTAGCTGTTTGGTCCCGCCTCTCAACTGTCAGTCAACTAATGTACAAGTTCCTGAGCCTACTGAGCTCTATCATATCTACACTTGAAGCTGTGTATGGAGTCAACCTCCACCACATCACTTCCTAATGCATTCCAATTGTCTACTACTCTGACACTGAAAAAATCTTTCTAACGTCTCTATGGCTCATTTCGGCACTCAATTTCCACCTGTGTCCCCTAGTGCGTGTGCCCCTTGTGTTAAATAATCTGTCTTTATCTACCCTATCAATTCCTCTGAGGATTTTGTATGTGGTGATCATGTCCCCTCAAACTCTTCTGTCTCCCAGTGACGTGAGATTTAATTCCCGTAGTCTCTCCTCGTAGCTCATACCCCTCAGCTCGGGTACTAGTCTGGTGGCAAACCTTTGAACCTTTTCCAGTTTGGTCTTATGCTTGACTAGATATGGACTCTGTGCTGGAGCCGCATACTCCAGGATTGGTCTGACATATGTGGTATACAAAGTTCTGAAAGATTCCTTACACAAGTTTCCAAAGGCCGTTGTTATGTTAGCCAACCTGGCATATACCGCTGATGTTATCCTGTTGATATGGGTTTCAGGGGACAGGTCTGGCATGATATCAACCCCCAGGTCTTCTCTCTCTCTCTGAATCTTGAAGTATTTAATCTCCCAAATGATACCTTGTATCTGGTCTCCTGCTCCCTACACCTATCTTCATTGCATTACATTTGCTTGGGTTAAACTCTAACAACCATTTGTTCGAACATTCCTGCAGCTTGTCCAGGTCTTCTTGAAGCCTCAAGCTGTCCTCGTGTATGCGCATGTGTGTATGTGTTAGGGTATTCACGGGCTTGTGAACGTATGTGTGTCATGAGTGTGCGCTTACGGGATTGTTTTGTTTGTTTACGCAGCAGCTGACATCATCCATGGTCGTATAACTTAAACGTCGTCACAATAAATGGTGACAATCACCTGCTGAAGGTCCCTCAACAGTGATACAACAATATCAGACGTTTCCTCCTGCGTTTCGGGATTGTGAAAGAAAGAAATTCTGGCTCTGTGTTGGAAAAAATTCAACTTTGTGTTGATTTTGTGTTAATTCTGTGTCGGAAAAATCAACTGTGTGTAATTATACTTAGTTTCTTTTAGAAACTAAGTATAATTAAAAATAAAATTAAAATTAATTTAAAAGTATAATTAAAAAACATAATTAAGTAAAAGAAACTAAGTATAATTTAGAAACCTTAAAATCTGTTCCATATACATCCAGCCACATGTGCAAACAAACACCAAATTTTGTTCCATAGATACAAATAACGTTCATATGTGACTGGGTCAACTTAGAATGTGTTAATATTGAACAGAAACAAATCAGTTCTTGTTTATACAAGCGATGACAATGACTCGATTATTCACGTTAAAAAATGCAACTTTTAAAATGCGATGAACACAGTTGTTAAGGTGAGAATAGCTTCCCCTTTTTCACAAGAACCGGATTCAGTGTATGTAACCTTAAGGAGCCACCAAAAATCCCTTTCTAATACTTGACCTCTTGCGGGACGAGGCCGCCAGCAGCATCCTTCCCCAACATTTATCAATTCACCTTAACCTGTCCTCAATATGTCTGCCTTTCTACTGCCCAAACCAGACCTCTTTTGACCCTTCCCCACCCCCTCTCCCATCTCCCTGTTTTGACAATTCATTTGTAATCTTCAACATATGAATCAGCGACAGTCAATAGCCTACAGGGACACTGACAGATGCTGACCTACCCGCCCTCCCTCCCTTCCTCTCTCTCTCCCCCTTGTGTGCATTCTCCCAGTGACTCTCGAAATGTTAGACCTCGCCCCCCTTGTGTGGATCAGGGCATCGGGGGGATATATATAAAGTAGCTCTCCAGCAGCCAGGCATCGTCTGCCACAGCTTCCCGACAAGCACACACGCACGCTCTCCTACCATGAAATTTGTGAGTACAGAAGGCGTGCAGTTATAATATGACTAGGACCCATATACCACTCTTCTCGTTCACTAATACACAGACTCTTTATTGTATCTGAAACTGATACCGCGTTTATTAAAACATTGTTTCAGTTTACAGCTTAATTTTTTAAGAAATAATTATATTCTATATTTTAAGTTTATAGCACTGCCTCGTTAGAACACCCATCAATTTGTTGATGGCCTTTAGAGAAGATATTAACCACGCGGCAAGTTAATAAACAGTCAACTGAGGCACTTACGCTGCCGTGTAAGCCGAGTCTCTCACCTATGAAGGGAAATAACATTAAATATATTTTTACAGGTAGTTCTTGCCTGCCTGGCCGCCATGGCCGCTGCCGCCCCCCAGCCCCAGGACTCCCCTCCTGTGGCCATCCTCCGCGACGACCGTCAGGACGCCGGCGACGGCAACTTCAACTACGCCTTCGAGGCCGAGAACGGCATCTCCGTGGAAGCCTCCGGCAGCCCTGGCTCAGAGGGTCAGAGCAACATCCAGGGCGTGTACAGGTGAGGTCTTCCTGCTGTAGGCCTATGTTCTCTTACTAGTCCTACTTTCTTGGGTTGTTGGAAGGACTGCTATTTGTTTATATTTTACTGCGTAAGGCGTTTCAACAACAAAAACTGTTTACATGTACTGGTATAGTGCGGTATTTCTTGCATTTCATATCCTGCCTATAGTGCGGTTTTCCTCTTCTCTTTTTCAATCTTCTGATTCAACTGGTTGCCACTTCAGGTTCCCCCTCGACGACGGCACCGTTGCAGAGGTCCGCTACATCGCCGACGAGAACGGCTTCAGGCCCGAGTCTCCGCTGCTGCCTACGCCCCACCCTCTCCCCGCCCACGTCCACGAGCTCCTCCGCATCGCCGAGGACCAGCGCGCCCGGGGCATCACCTTCGAGTGAACAACGACCACTTCTTCAAAACGATTAAATGAAGTTTGTGGTGAACACGACCCACAATTTATTATCATCACAATCAACAGATCAAAGATTTCGTCGTGACATTGATGGTGGCGGCCATGAGAGCTTAAGCCAAATTTAATTAGAAATAAAAACTTAATTCAAAATAAATTTACAAATATATATGTAGTTTGTATTTCCTTGTGTTGTTCAGCAGAGGTATTTAATATGAGCTGGAGAAATTGTGTAGCTGATATATTGAAACACCAAATGGCTCGTCATACATTGTTGTTTTAGATTTAGCTACTCGGAACGAAATGTGCATGTAGCACGGGCTATGGTGAGCCCGTAATTGAGTTCGGTTATTCGCGATAACCTTGTTACTCCGATATTTGGGTTAAAGTTTTAAATGGAGGGGGGGGGGGTTCCGCCTTTTTTCCTGTTTCTTTTTCGCTTCTGTTTTAGTGCACTGGTTTTAGTCTTGTTTTAATAACATTATCTTGGTGGCGGATGTAGGTGCAGAATGTTCACTAGCGCGTCCCATTCTTCGACGACTTTTCTAATCATTGTAGTCGTGGTGGAATGTACATCTAATGCAGCAGCTGCCGTTGGATTAATGTTGAGTTTGATGCGCAGGGCTTCAGTAGCTTCACATTCCAGTAGGTATTGCACTCTTCTTACACTGACTCGGTCTTTTAAAGTGCACTTGACACCTGATTCAAAGATCTACCTTCATAAGCTGTATTAAGTTTCACCTGACTACCTCGCAGGTAAACAAAAAATTACCAAAATGTGCGCTGTTTCAAGCCTGAAAATCCAATCGAGAGACATTGTAGTAGCCATATACAGACTCAGACTTGGCTACAAGTGCTGCCTGGGAGATAATAAAGCCAGTAATTAAAGATTGCCCGAAACGCTGCGCGTACTAGTGGCTTTACAAGAATGTAATTACTATGCTATGTATCCTCACAATCCCAATGTACCTTCTTGTATATAAATAAATAAATAAATAAATAAATTGCCTATTTGTGGAACAGATGCAGAAATGCCACTATTACATTACTTACTAGAAAGTGAAGCAACTAAAGCCCTGCCCATCAAACTCAACATTCAACCAACAAGAGCAGCTGTATTAAATGCAAAATCCACAGCGACTACAATGGTTACAAAAACAGTTGAAGAAATTACACACTAGTGAACATTGTGCATCTATATCCGCCACCAAGATAACGTCATTAAAACAAAAATTAAATCAGTGTGAAAAGGAGAAAACCCCATCTCCATTTAAAACTTTGACTCAAATATCACAGTAACAAGGTTATCGTCAGTAACCGAATTCAATTACGGGCTCACTATAGCCCGTGCTACATGGACATTTTTTCCGAGTAGCTGAAACAACAACAATAATGTGTGCTGTTTTTACAAAATTTTACAAAACCTCATCTCAGGCTACGATAATAGCGTTATCGTGAAGAAAACAATAAGAAAAAATCACTCTACGAAAGCTACTCATACTTCACCGCCGGTTACCGCACGGAACGTCATTACCGGAGGCCAGAGTGTGGTCGGGTCGACTGTAAAACCCTGGGTGGGCTCCTGTTTGGTGCCACCAGAACCTCCATGTGAATTCAACATAGTTCCGGATTGGTCGGTTTTTGTACCCTCGTGGCCGAGTCGATTAATTAAGAAATGTGTCTGGGAATCGCCAGAACGCGAGTTCAAGTCTCTCCATTGCCACAGAATGGTTTTCATTGATAAATCATGTCACTGTGATTTCTTTGCGAATAACAACAATAATCACCGAGGTATTACTAACCGCGCACCTTACCCCTGCACCACGACACGGTATAAATTATGCAACCTGGGATTCCACTGACAGGAAGTGTCTCAAAATGATGCCTTCAGGACAATTCTGGGAGCACCTATATGGACGCGTCGGGAGAATCTAAGAATGGAAACCAACTTACCAGCCTTAGAAAACAGGATTAAACTAGGGATAGCCACCATAACAGCAAAACTTGTTGGAACCACCGCCAGACTGTCAATCAAAGATAGCTTACACAGATCGCGTCAGAGAAACCTTCAATATAGAACAAGTACATGGACGGATAATCTAGTAAAGATTCAAGAGAAAGTGGACTTGAAATGGACCATTAAAAACAAAGGAGAAGATAGACCATATCAACACTTTCGACAGCCTCCTCCATGGGAAGTATCGAGTCTAAAGATAATTATTGAATGATTACCAGTTAAAAAATCATCATGTTACTCGCAGGGGCTCAAAGCAGTCATAGAACGACAAATGGAAACCATCTCAAGACCTACAACGACTCACATCATCACAGACGGATCAGTTGATCAAGAAAGAAGTTCTGATGGGACAGCAGTTTACACTAACAACCATGAAGCTTACTGGAGCATGAATAGTGGATATCTCCCCCTACTCAGCCTGTTGTCAGATTTGAACCATTACAACGAGACACCAAACCCCACTACCCCAGTCAAAACTTCTGGATAGTTATCTAGAAATTTGCGATAGTCTGAAAGCATATTACGGTTCCAATAATAGCCTACTTGTAAATTGTCACGTGAACCTTCGTCGTAAACAGAATATTCTCAAGTTATAACTTTATTACATTATAAATCGTTGGTTTAAAATATAAAAAATATATGCTGAACTCGTTTGCATTGAAATGGTCTAAGAATTTGTTTTTCTGTAAATTAAATTATATAGGATGCTCATAAAATTTGGAATTTTCGAATTCCATATTTCACACATTTTTTAGAATAATACATCGTCTTAACCTAACCCAACTTGACATAACCTGACCAAACCCAACCTAACATAACCTAACCATGAAGAGGGAGAAGATAATGACACTAATTATATAGTGGTTTTAAAGTCACTGACTCCAGGGGATCTCCTCCCTGAGGACAGGTTGCCCCTAATATGTCAGATTGTCTACGGAATCGACCAAAGTTTTCGGTCGGTGTTTAAAATGCGACTTTTTCACTCGATATATATATTTACCTTTTAACGTCTCGTAAAAGGTTAGGTAGAATACCTGGGGTCGTAGGCGGGTTATCTAGGGTCGTACACTTTTTATTGGGCAATACAGGAGCATTTTTTTTGTTTAGGAATGGCAAATCAGGATGCCTGTTCAGCACTCGCCGTATTCCTGGGGTTGTGACTGACAAACAGCCGGCTGGCCAGAGCTCTCACTGCACGGTAAGGCGGGTGGGGGTTCAGCATGCTCTCTTCACTTGCCACAACGGACAAAATACAACGTGGTAACCTAAGCAGAAGCTTACGTGCCTAAAGCCACCCGCCTAACCTAACCTACACATGCAAAGAAAACTTGGAAATGTGTGAACTGCTACTTTTACTTGGTAATGTGTACGTTGGGGGCCATAACGTGAGAGACAGGCAGACAGGTGAAACTGACAGACAGTGGAGACAGGCAGTCGGAGGAGAGACAGACACACACACACAGAGGAGAGACAGATAGACAATAACAAAGGCAATAAGAGGTAAAACAAGCTCATTATTCCTTCTTTTTTATTCCAATAAATGATAAATATAAACATTTTGTTAAAAATAAGTTTGAAGTGCTGGTCGTTGCCTTTCCCTCGCCAGTGTCATGACCTGAATTGCTACCTGCTGTTATTTACACACCACGCCTCCCCCCTTCGCTTCTCTCGCTTCCCATTCTCTACTGATTAATCTTCCAGTTCTCCTTACCTCTCCTCCTTTTTCTTTACTCCTCGTATATATTCCCCACTATCCTCTCTTGCCCTCTCATCCCTCGTATATATTCCCCACTATCCTCTCTTGCCCTCTCATCCCCACTCTGACCCCTTCTCCACCCTCACTTCTATTTTTTTCTTCCTCACTTTCCTCACTCCTTTTTTTCTTCCATCTCTTCCTTGGTCCTCCATTTGCACTTTCTCTTTCATCTTACCGATCTCACTATTATTATTTTCTCCTGTTTGTCTGTCTCTCCCCTAAAGATGTAAGCACCACGTATTGTGTCTGAGAGACATAATATGGGTTATCTTGCATGATATTTAAAATACATACAAAATTATTTTAGCTTATAATTACAAAAAAAAAAATATTGACTGCTCACTCCTAAGATGACCTTTACCGCCATCGCAAGAGAACAAAGACAATAACATGATAGAGATATGTTGTTGTTGCTTTTTTGTTTTTGTTGTTGTTTTATTGCAGGGATATATATATATTGCACCAGAGGTGGTACCCCCCGATATTATATATATATATATATATATATATATATATATATATATATATATATATATATATATATATCTTTCATGTTATTTTATAGTCTTTGTTCTCTTGCGCTGGCGGTAAAGGTCGTCTTAGGAGTTGTTGTTGTTGATTTAGGGGCGACGACGATCGTGGGATCGGATGAGCCTCGGCGAACCCGTGAAGGGGTAATCGCGAAGTCCGGAAAGGTGAAGCGCCAAGTCTAATCGCGAAACGAGTGACGCCAATCACTGGAAACTAATATGCCGCGCGGCAAAGAAACACAGACAGGCAGATGATTGGGGAGTCCCAGGAGTCCCTCAGGGTGACAAGCACCGGCCCCGCCCCACACAGAAAACACTGGGAGGCAGAATTAAAAACTCCGCCCCCAGTTAAAACGCAAAAATCATCCAACGCCCCCGGCAGAGCAGAAGCCAGCCGTCCACCACGGCTGAGGGCACACCAGGAGCCCACCAAGACCCAGCAACTCCCGGCACCTCTCGGCCAAGCCAGGGCCGGACACCATCACCCAGCCGGGAGAAAAAGCCAGAACACGTCAAAATAAATTCAATCGACAATCCCGTGACCCAAGTCGATATTTGCGCCAGTCGTCGTACAACTGGACTGTCGAAGAAGAATGCCAAACGGCAGTATCAAAACCAAATCGTAAAACAATACATGATCCGGCGGCTCCCAGGCAGGGGAGGTGTCCAGACGTCCGCTCGGCGTCAAGGTTGAACCAGGAGTCAAATTGAAAGATAATCAGGTAGAAATACTCCGGACATTGTTTACATTCTCAAGGGAGCTGCAATAGTCGGATGGGATACTGGAAATCTGGGCTGGCGACGTCTGGCAGCCCTTGTGACGAGACGTTGGTAAATATTAGCTGCGCTTATGTCTCCCTCAGTATATAAATATACATAGCGGTTATTGTGTGATTTATCTCCTTCTCTTTTAATTTTTTGAGTGTGATGCGAGTAATTCTATATTACGTGTAAATATGTAAGGCTGGTTCTCATGATTTATTTGGCAGGAGTCTGAATATATGCCGTCACGCATCTGAGCCTTGGCAAGGTTGTGTCAATACAGGAGCCCTGTGGGGGAATACTTGTTTATTTTCTCACTCTCGTGACGCGAATGTCCCTACTCTGACACGCTTCGAGCAGGAACTACTCTCTTACACACCTGGCGTAGGAACTACTCACTCAGACGCCTGGCGCAGGAACTACACACTCAGACGCCTGGCGCAGGAACTACACACTCAGACGCCTGGCGCAGGAATTACTCACCCTGACGCCTGGCGCAGGAACTACACACTCAGACGCCTGGAGCAGGAACTACACACTCAGACGCCTGGAGCAGGAACTACTCACTCAGACGCCTGGAGCAGGAACTACACACTCAGACGCCTGGAGCAGGAACTACTCACCCTGACGCCTGGCGCAGGAACTACTCACCCTGACGCCTGGAGCAGGAACTACTCACCCTGATGCCTGGAGCAGGAACTACTCACCCTGACGCCTGGCGCAGGAACTACTCACCCTGACGCCTGGCGCAGGAACTACTCACCCTGACGCCTGGAGCAGGAACTACTCACCCTGACGCCTGGAGCAGGAACTACTCACCCTGACGCCTGGAGCAGGAACTACTCACCCTGACGCCTGGCGCAGGAACTACTCACCCTGACGCCTGGCGCAGGAACTACTCACCCTGACGCCTGGCGCAGGAACTACTCACCCTGACGCCTGGAGCAGGAACTACTCACCCTGATGCCTGGCGCAGGAACTACTCACCCTGACCCCTGACGCAGGAACTACTCACCCTGACGCCTGGCGCAGGAACTACTCACCCTGATGCCTGGCACAGGAACTACTCACCCTGACGCCTGGCGCAGGAACTACTCGCACCCGTAGCGGGTGCTGTAGCAGGAGCTGGTGGAGATCAACTCCTCCTCAGAGCCTCACCACTGAGGAGACTCTGCGCTGAGAGATGGCTCTCATTCCCGCTAGTTATAAATATACAATAACCCAGCACGGAGCAGCTCGAGAGGGAGGCAGTATGGCTTCCAGAGAACACAACATGAGTGAACATTACACAAAGAGAACACTACCTGGAGAGAACACTACCTTGAGAGAACACTTCCTTGAGAGAACACTTCCTGGAGAGAACATTATCTGGAGAGAACACNCTTAGCACTCTCTCAAAAAATTTTATGATGTGCGATGTTAGTGCTATCGGTCTGTAATTTTTTGCCTGCCCCCCTTATTTCCTCCTTTATGTTCCTTTTATGATAGTTTCAAAGTGCTTCTCATGAAATAAATGAGTCTCTAGGAACAGGCTTCAGATGATCTGAGGTAGGATAACAGCTCTTGCTTGCAGTTTACTAGGTAAATTATTTGACGGCCTTTATGAACCCTAGTTTTAGTTTTCAAACAAAAAAAACAAGAGAGAGCTAATAGCTAGATTCTCCAGACACAAATAGTAAACACACACACACACACACACATACACATATTCTCTCTCATTCGTTCCATAGAAAATGACAAATTTTGCGACCTGAAAAGAACAAACATTTTTAATTCTGTATTTAGAATTTCTTCAATGTTATGAACAAATGTAACTGTATTGGGTTTTATTGTTACAAAATCTATAAATATTTTGCTTCTCACGTCAGGCTCACATTCCCGGAAGGCGGAACTGCTGAGGTTCGTTACGTCGCCGACGAGAACGGCTTCCAGCCAATTCAATTCAATTTCTTTCTTCATTGTGCTCCTCATACCCATCCCGTGGGCGGTGGTGGAAAGGGTTACAGAGGCACATAAAGGGTTCTCGAACTGAACCCAATAGTTCGTTTATTTAAGCAAGTGACAATCTTTTGACGCTAGTTACACAATTGTTAATGTTACATATACCTGAACATATATATACAATCATTTACACAAATACATATACATAACGATAATCTGTTTATGTAACAAGTGAGTCAGCAAGAGGTTCACAACGGTCACTATACAAGGCACTTTACATCTATGGTGAGTCACACAGTTACTAGCCTTGCTCCACACACACCCAACTGGGCTGCAGCTTTACAGTCATGTGCAGGCTGCACCTACAGTAAGCACATTTTGGATACGTCGCTAAAATTCCTAGCAGTACATCATTATAAGTGAAGTATTCACACATTTCTTGGACTCCATTGATGGTGTTATCTCTGAAATCCAGGATTTTTTCACATTCGCAGTCCGACCTGATCCCGCCGCCCTCCCCGATCCCCCGCCCACGTCCACGACCACCTCCGCGTCGCCGAGGAGCAGCGCGCCCAGGGCCTCCAATATGACCAGGGAGGGTTTCAGAGTCAACAAAAAGTAAATATATTCTGAGGAATTATCATTCCACTACGAGACACCACGCCACTTCCCGGCGTTCAGCCAGGCACGCCCCAGTCATTAATCAGACCCACAACTCTCGGAGGATGGTGTGGGGGGGTTGGGTAGTGTGTCCGGGCGACCGTGTCATTAATTCTCAATAAACGAGAGAGGCTTTTATCATCCCGCTACGTTCAAGTCCTCATTAAATCCTACAAATGTTCATTATCATGATAATGTAGCAGCAATATAAATGTGTGCTGTTAATGGCCAGTGAGAAGCAATTGCAAGAGATTTGGACTGCCTGGCCACTCACTGACAGCCACAGCAACAAGAGATCTTGAATCTTTAGTCACTAAAAAATTATCATAATAACTATGGGTTTTGGCAGCTGTTCACTTGAGACAGTTAAGCAAGTCCCAGCTGTGTCTGAGTACAAGTGACAGAATGAACAACCCAGCGGGTTTTCTTCCTATTGGGAGGTGTTGTACATGCTGTTATGGCAGTGTGTCTACTCACAGAATGAGTGGCGCTGCCCAATAAACTCGCCCCTCGAGGGCAAAATTAAAATTAAATTCTAGGCAGCTGCATGAAACATTCTTTGTCGATAGTCACAGTTATAAATATCAATAACCTTGTAATCGGAGCTTTAAGGATCAGAGTATGGGTCAGTGACGCTCCAGTATGTGAATTAAGAGTAACATAGGAAGATCAGCAGTAACAGCAATAGGAGCATTACAAATATCAGCCTACACTGAGGCTAGTGGTGTCCGCTTCCCTTTTGTCCGTACCTTAATTGCTGCCTTATGCGTGCCAGCCTTGTATCCGCTCACAAACCATACATAAGACTGCAGACCCTCATCCTTGCACGAGTGTGTCGATTCAAGATCATAAGCGGCGATTACCTTTTGTACATTTTTAAAAGCGACCCGAATCAGTCAGATCAGTGTAAATAAAAATATAACAGAAAGAGAGAATGAGTCAAGATCAGATATCCATAGCTCCTCCCTCGTTCCCCAGAGCCCCTCCTTCCCCTATGGTCGAGCAGGTCTGGGTGGCGTCGGGTATATAAAGTCGTCCGCCTGCCAGCCCGGGTCTGGACCCCGACGCCTTCCCAGACAACGCAGCAGACATGAGGCTCGTGAGTACTGCCAGTTCCTGGTTCCTTGTTTCTGACGCATTCTTTTTTATTTATATATATAAAAGAGTTCTTACATTCTCGTAAAGCCACTAGCACGCAGAGCGTTTCGGGCAGGTCCTTAATCCTAATATTTTACCCGGAATACGACCCGCTAAATCGTTTAACAACCAGGTATTCATTCATTGCTGGGTGAATGGATACCTGGATGTTCGTATCCTGGATACGCGGCCAGGATAGGAACCCAGGCCAAAGCGCTCGCGATGCACCGGGCGAGTGCTTTACCACTTGTTTTAGAGTGTGGCTACTAAAAGTAGAGTCACTCTGTGTTTACGACTCCTGTTGATAGATACTGGCCAAGATACGTACCAAGATACGTACCAAGATACTGGCGTATCTTGGTACGTTTGTATTTTCTGTGACACCGACAGTGCTACTTAGCGTGACGCTCTCCTTTTGGATAGTTACTGTTTGAAGTGTTTCTTCTTGTCGCATTATTGTTGTAACTACGACCATTATGCTGTTGTTTCTGCTACTGTCGCTTAAGGCACTACGGGCTCACCATAGCCCGTGCTACTTGGAAATTTGTTCCAGGTAGCGAATCTTTAACAACAACATATTGTCGCTTCATAGTCTCCGCGGCTTGGTGCCTTCTTTTGGTAATTACTTGTGCTACCGTTACCACATAGTCCTACACACTACTGTGGGTCTGACAGCTGAGTGGACGGCGTTTCGGGTTCGTTGTCCTGAAGTTCCGGGTTCGATCCCCGGTGGAGGCGGAAACAAATGGGCAGAGTTTCTTTCACCCTGATGTTCCTGTACACTTAGCAGTAAATAGGTACCTGGGAGTTAGACAGCTGCTACGGGCTGCTTCCTGGGGGTGTGTAACAAAAAGGGAGCCTGGTCGAGGAGCGGGCCGCTAAGCCCCGAAATCATTTCACGATAACCCCATGACTGATGATGATGTTCAACCCGTCCTCGACTCAAGTCCATTCCATCCAGCGGTCGATGCCAAAGGCGCATTCATAAATTTTAACATGCAGTTCATTCAAAACAGGAATTTTCTTAAATACAAATTAATATTATAATATATTAGCATATTGTGCATATATAGGCATAGGTTACGTTAGGTGTTTAGGTTCTGTTGGCGATTATTTGTATTTGTAGTACGTGGGTGAAGCATTTATAGCGTTGTGGTTCGAACAAAATTCGTCAGTGAAGCATTTGTTCCGGATATGTTCGAACGTCAGCAGTTGTGAGTCGTGTGTAAACCGCTTTTCATTCATAAACAGGGGGGTTGGCGGGTGCATGGAATCACTTTTGGATCTTTGTTTGGAGGACGGGCTGGGGAGGCAGCCCGTCCTCCAAACAAAGACCCAAAAGTGATTCCATGCACCCGCCAAACCCCCTGTTTATGAATGATAAGCGGTTTACACACGACTCACAACTGCTGACGTTCGAACATATCCGGAACAAGTGCTTCACTGACGAATTTTGTTCGAACCACAACGCTATAAATGCTTCACCCGCGTACTACAAATACAAATAATCGCCAACAGAACCTAAACACCTGACCTAACCTAACCTATGCCTATTTATACACAATATGCTAATATATTATAATATTAATTTATACTTGAGAAAATTCCCGTTTTGAATGAACAGTATGTTAAAATTTATGAATGCGTCTGTGGGGTTGACCGCTGAATGTAATGGACTTGAGTCGAGGACGGGTTGCTACAAATACAAATAATCGCCAAGAGAACCTAAACACCTGACCTAACCTATCCTATGCCTATATATACACAATATGCCAATATATTATAATATTAATTTATACTAAAGAAAATTCTCGTTTTGAATGAACAGCGTGTTAAAATTTATGAATGCGTCTGTGGGGTCGACCGCTGAATGTAATGGACTTGAGTCGAGGACGGGTTGGGGGAGGACATATAGTTGGGTTCGTTTACTACTCACAATCAGGAATTCCGGGTTCGAGTCCCGGGCGTGACAGAAATGCTTTGGCACGTCTCCTATTGCCGCATGCTCCTGTTCACCCATCAGTAAAGAGGTACCCAGGAGTTAGCGTGTTATCTTATCTTGAGGTTATCTTCAGATGATTTCGGCGCTTAGCGTCCCCGCGGCCCGGTCCTCGACCAGGCCTCTTGTTTTTGTTACACGCCCTCAGGAAGCAGCCCGTAGCAGCTGTCTATCTCCCAGGTACCTATTTACTGCTAGGTGAACAGGGGTATCAGGGTGAAATAAACTCTGCCCATTTGTTTCCGCCTCCGCCGGGGATCGAACCCGGAACCTAAGGAATCCGAAGCGAATCCGTAGCGCTGTCCATTCAGCTGTCAGGCCCTTGTTGTGTGGGGTTGCATCCTGGGTCAGTAGTTCAACTTTCGTGGGGCCTTGATATATACATATACCCTGGCTGCCTGTCCCCTGGCGCCTGACAGTTGAATGGACAGCGCTTCGGATTCGTAGTCCTGAGGTTCCGGGTTCGATCCCCGGTGGAGGCGGAGACAAATGGGCAAAAATGTTTCTTTCACCCTGATCCCCCTGTTACCTAGCAGTATATAGGTACCTGGGAGTTAGACAGCTGCTACGGGCTGCTTCCTGGGGGCGTGTGTAACAAAAAGGAGGCCCTAGTCGAGGACCGGGCCGCGGGGACGCTAGGCCCCGAAATCATCTCGAGATGACCTCGAAATAACCGCCCCCCCAACATAATGAATTATTATTATTATTATTAACAATAATAATAATAATAATAATAATAATAATAATAATAATAATAATAATTACTGCATAAATATTGATATCACTTCAACTACCATTTCTGATGTTAGAACTACCAGCTGTTACTACAATTAGTGTTGTTGCTACTACTACTACTACTATTAATTCTACTACTAATATTTCTGCTGATAATACTGTCATTTCTGATGTTACGCTTGTTCATTCGTACACTGGTACATTGGTACACTAGATCATAGCTAAACTGGTACACTGGTTCATTGGTACACTGGTACATTGGTACACTGGTACATTGGTACACTGGATCATTGGTATACTAGTATATTTGTATACTGGTTCAGTGGTGCACTGTTATTGGTACACTGGCATATTGGTGCATTTATACACTGGTTCTCCGGTTTATTTGTACATTGTGACACTGGTACACTGGAACAAAGGTACATTGGTTCATTGGTACACTTGTACATTTGTACTCTCATACATTGCTACATTTGTACTCACATACATTAGTACATTAGTACACTGGTTCATTTGTGCTCTGGTACATAGATGCATTGGTACACTTTTACGTTGGTACAGTTGTGCACTTTCATTGATACCTCTACACTTGAACATTGGTTCACTGGTTCATTGATGCACTGTTACACTGGTCCCAATGGAACCAGTGGACCTAATTTTTTTAACTGCAGTTTCTCTATTCCTTCAGGTGATTTTCGCCTGTCTGGCCGCCGTGGCCGCCGCCGCACCTCAGCTCCTGGACTCGCCTCCGGTGGTTGCAATCCTCCGCGATGACCGACGCGATGACGGCAATGGCAACTTCAACTACGCCTTCGAGGCCGACAACGGCATAGCTGTGGATATCTCCGGCGCCCCGGGTGCAGAGGGACAGAGCAACATGCAGGGCTTCTATAGGTGAGGGATTTCTTGTTTTTCTACTTTTTAAGTTAATTAATGAAGAGGAATGTATTGTCACGTAAATCTTTCGCAGACGATGAGACACAATAACGTGGCTGGAGATATGATGATGATTCAGCTACAAACCAGAAGATGGGTGGAGAGTCGACGACGTTTCGGTCCGTTTTGCATCATTATTATGTCGATTGTGCGATTATGATCTGGACGGAGCGAAACGTCGTCGTCCCTTCATCTTGTGGGGTGTGTCGTTTGGGTCGTCAATATTTCGCATGCTGTATTGAGCAACATTGCTTTCAACATAGAGCAAGACATAATGTGGACCTCAGTGATCAAATTTAAAAACATTTCAAGCAATTGTTCCCCCATACATATTGATAAATACCTTATTTTGTTGCATGCCGTTGCTTTAAATACATTTGTTCGTTCAGGTTCACCCTCCCTGACGGCACCGTCGCTGAGGTCCGCTTCATCGCCGACGAGAACGGCTTCCAGCCGGAGTCCTCCTTGCTGCCCACGCCCCACCCGCTCCCCGCCCACGCTCTCGAGCAGGTCCGCTTCGCCGAGGAGCAGCGTGCGCGAGGCATCTTATGGGATCAAAATGGGTTTATAGCAAACAAAAAATGAGCTGTATTCGATATTTGTAGCATTGTTGACAAGCCTGACACTTGCCGGATCCTGTCCCATATACCAGCCCGTCCTCCGAAGGTTCCCCAATGTCAGGAAAACGGTCAAATTAAAGTGATCCTTATCCTAACCTACCAGGAGGACCCCCAAACAGAAAACGGGACGGTACGTCACTTTCGCGAGCTGCTTCCATTTTCTAGTACGACGATGTTTGGCCTCATGTAACGCATACGACCGAAATGCGACGTTCTTTGTAAGAGGACAGGTTGCTCATACACACATATTTACTATCATGTCTGAAACACACATATTTACTATCATGTCTGAAACACACATATTTACTCTCATGTCTGGTCGCCTCCAAAATACACGTAACACTAAGGAAACCTTATATTTCCTGAACATATGTGATTACATAAATAAAAATATGACGACAATTCTTTGTAGTTCCATGATTGAACTTTCCTTTACCATTTACTGATAATGATGCTGACAAACAACATATCATTGACATAGTGTCATTAAAGTTCAAATGATCATTCAGAAATGGTCGGATAATTTTCAAGAATTAAACTGATTTCAAAACAAATAGTAAAAATATGTTTCTGTGTTATGAGGAAGAGTGCGCCGTTTATCCTTTCCTTCTTCACTCTGCCTCAACCTAATCAGCTTCAGCTTCAGCTTCAGCTTCAATCAGCTTCAGCTTCTCCACTGTTTGTCAGCTCATCATATTGTCTAACATCCAGAATGCTTAGGGCCTGTGTTCCTTATTAAATCACTATGTGTGCCTTAACCAAAACACTGGACATTAAAGATACAAGTTTATTTAACAAATTATGCAAAGGTATACATACCATTTTGTTCTCCAGTTCCAAACCTAAGCCACAGTTCTTTTGAACCTTTTAATGTGAGAGCGCGAACACATCGTGAACACATACCCTGTTGACGCATCTTCTTAGTTTGTTAAAATGACAAATTTGAACATTGTAATGATTAAAACTAGGTAGAATGTTCTACCTAGAATATTTTTCCAGTCTAGAACTCTGATTCCAAATCTGGACTTTTGGAATCAGGCCCAACTCCTGAACCTTAGGAGTTCAGATTTTTTATTGTAAAACATTTAATTTATCTAAAAAAATCATTTTGCAGACATTTATAAGCTGAATGTCATTGTCGAAGAGCATTGAGAAGACGATCTTTCACAGATTCATCAGTATAATGCTTCTTTATTAAACTATAATGTTTCAACATTGCGGATGGCTACAAAAAAGTTACCTTTCTACATGTTTATCAAAGATCTCTCCCTTACTTCTTGTAAGTACATAGCGCGTTGTTTCTGTATGATTCATTAAATCTGAATTTGTAAGATCTCGAAAAATGTATTCGCTGAAGGTCTTCGGTACTCAGAGTAAAAGGAAACACAAACAGCGGTTCATATTTTGTTCTAATTAATGGACAAAATTTAATTATGTCTTTTACAAGCCGTCTCACGGAATATCTTTACCTCATTGTTATGGATTACAAGTGTTTCTTCAGATATACACATTTATTCTATAATGTCAGAGTAAAACTATTCTAACGCAATATCTGGAACGGCAGGTCGTGGTCCAGGGAAACTAGTATGTAAGGCTGACCTATGGCAAGAGAGAGCTCTCAGCCTGCTAACAGGAATCAGCAGTCGTCTCTTACTGTATCCATCAATGTAAACAAATTAATACATACTGACACAGGTGATACATATTGACAGAGAGAGGTGGGGGTGAACGAGGGGGGGGGATTGCGACAGACTGACAGACAGACCCGGGCATCGCTGGGTACCGCCACACAGAACAAACCATAAACGAACAAGTCGACTCAAACAAAAAGTATTCCTTCCTATAATTGTAATACAATATAAACTGCCTTCATGAGCTAGTTGTTGTTTGTTAACTAAGTCAGCGACTCAAACAGGGTTAAATTAAACAAAATGACTGAATTGAAGTTTAACTGTGCCTCTTCCCTCTGGCCGCCAAGGTTGTGATGCCAGACGTAAATAATGACAAGCAACGAGGCCCTTACTTACCTCCTTGAGGAAACACTGCATGACTCGCCAGCACCCGTGTTNTAGGCGTTAATAACAGATGTCTTCACTAACCTCGCTCAAACACTAATTACCCAACATTTCACTTTTGTTTTTTTTCCTCCAAGTCCTGACAGCTACGAGGGCACGTGGCCCCTCCCCTCTCCGGAACGCCGCCCCCATCCGGAGAGGAAGACGGGGCAGGGTGGGTATATAAAGTCAGGGGCTTCCTACAGCCAGGCATCGTCCGCCGCCGCCTCCACACACAGACAGATGAAGCTCGTGAGTCCACATAGATCTGATCTGTCTCTTGTAGTTGTCGGGGGGGTCTTGTGGGGTATTGTTGACGAGTGGTAAGCGTTTGTGACGTATAATCCAGTTCAAGATGGCAGAAGGCAAGCTGTAGTTTTGTGTAGAATACAGATGATACATTTCGTTATTGATGTTCGTTGACTGATAACGTCTGCTTAACGAAATGTTTGTTGCAAGGATTGCCTTTACCCGGGGGGAGACATGAAGCAATGATTACCCCTCCCACTGTGCCTTCTTCAGGTTGTTCTCGCCTGCCTGGCCGCCGTCGTCCTTGCTGCCCCACAGCCCCAGGACGGCAAGCCCGTGGTGGTGATCCTCCGCGACGACCGTCAGGACTCCGGCGACGGCAACTTCAACTATGCCTTCGAGGCGGACAACGGCATCCTCACCGAAGCGTCCGGCAGCCCTGGCGCTCAGGGCCAGAGCAACATCCAGGGCGTGTACAGGTAACGACGTCTCGTAACACTGATACTGTATTCTAACAAAACCTCGGGTGACTACATCTCTCTGTCTCTCTCGCTTTCGTGTAGAGAACAAATATATATATCCTTTTAATTCGGTATCTAGTATCTCTTCAGCGTGATGGCGCCCTTGGGTTTATGTCACAAAAACTATAACTGTATTCCCTCTTTCGTCAGGCTCACATTCCCGGAAGGCGGAACTGCTGAGGTTCGTTACGTGGCCGACGAGAACGGTTTCCAGCCGCAGTCTGACCTGATCCCGACACCCCACCCGCTCCCCGCCCACGTCCACGACCTTCTCCGCATCGCCGAGGAGCAGCGCGCCCAGGGCGTCCAGTATGACCAGAGAGGGTTCAGAATTAACAAAAAGTAAATGCATTCTGAGGAACTATCGTCCCACGCCCGCTGCTGTCCCACCGCTCACGCTCAAGGACGCCAACCATCGAGCAGACCAGCCATGCTCAGGAATATATTACCCCCTTCCGGTGTTAATTCCGAGATAACATGATCTTCCGATAAATTATAACATGATCACTTTTATAGCACTGTGAGAAGGAAATAAAGTCTCAAATAATATGTATGTTATATGCCTGACCGCTGACCAACACACGCGCCAGCCACAGGTCCTGCGGAGCGCTCCTCGCCAGTGACGGATGTACACAGTTCCAAGGTTAATTGTTATCGTGTCATTATTTTGAGAACGATTGGTTTCTCTTTTCTGCGTGACACTTAACCCAGAAAAGTGACAGTGTGTAGATGGGTGACCGCAAAATCTATATGTAGGCCTTGAGTACATGGGTGACGGCATAGCAGAGGCCTCGACTACATCGGTGACAACCTAGGCTTCGACTATATGGGTGACAAACTTTAGCCTCGACTACATGGGTGTAACCTAGGCCTCGACTACATGGGTGACAATCTATGCCTCGACTACATGGGTGACCATCTATGCCTCGACTACATGGGTGACAATCTATGCCTCGACTACATGGGTGACAATCTATGCCTCGACTACATGGGTGACAATCTATGCCTCGACTACATGGGTGACAATCTATGCCTCGACTACATGGGTGACAATCTATTCATCGACTACATGGGTGACAATCTATGCCTCGACTACATGGGTGACAATCTATTCATCGACTACATGGGTGACAATCTATGCCTCGACTACATGGGTGACAATCTATGCCTCGACTACATGGGTGACAATCTATGCCTCGACTACATGGATGACAATCTATGCCTCGACTACATGGGTGACAATCTATGCCTCGACTACATGGGTGACAATCTATGCCTCGACTACATGGGTGACAATATATGCCTCGACTACATGGGTGACAGTATATGCCTCGACTACATGGGTGTAACCTAGGCCTCGACTACATAGGTGACAATCTATGACTCGACTACATGGGTGACAATCTATGCCTCGACTACATGAGTGACAATCTATGCCTCGACTACATGGATGACAATCTATGCCTCGACTACATGGGTGACAATCTATGCCTCGACTACATGGATGACAATCTATGCCTCGACTACATGGGTGACAATCTATGCCTCGACTACATGGGTGACAATCTATGCCTCGACTACATGGATGACAATCTATGCCTCGACTACATGGATGACAATCTATGCCTCGACTACATGGGTGACAACCAAGGCCTTGAAAACATAGACATTGTAATCTTATCAGAGTATTCCCTCTCGTCCAAAAGATCTATTTCCAGTTGCATTTTATATATATTGAATTTATAAGTGCAAATCAAATTTCCAGCAATCGTGAATTAGAAATATAATCCAGTTCCCCAGCGTTGGTTTAACAAATGATTATCATAACGATTGGAATGTGAAAAATGACGAAATAAATAGAATTAACAAAAAACTTACTGTTTAGAAGTTGAGTGATGTGAATAACCATGAATAAACCAATAAGAATTGTTGACGGTTGTGACAGAGACGAGTGAATTAGTTACGGAATAGTGATTAGCAAATGAGTGTTCATACAATGGTTAACGCATAACAGCACTGGATGAGTGGGTGCCAGGCACTGGATAAGTGGGTGCCAGGCACTGGATGAGTGGGGTGTCAGGCACTGGATGAGTGGGGGTGCCAAGCACTGGATGAGTGGGGGGTCAGGCACTGGATGAGTGGGTGCCAGGCACTGGATGAGTGGGGTGCCAGGCACTGGATGAGTGGGGTGTCAGGTACTGTATGAGTGGGGTGCCAAGCACTGGATGAGCGGGAGCCAGGCACTGGATGAGTGGGAGCCAGGCACTAGATGAGTGGGTGTGAGGCACTGGATGAGTGGGAGCCAGGCACTAGATGAGTGGGTGCCAGGCACTGGATGAGTGGGTGTCAGGCACTGGATGAGTGGGAGCCAGGCACTGGATGAGTGGGAGCCAGGCACTGGATGAGTGGGAGCCAGGCACTAGATGAGTGGGTGCGAGGCACTGGATGAGTGGGTGCCAGGCACTGGATGAGTGGGTGTCAGGCATTGTATGAGTCTATGAATGGCACTAAATGAGTGTGTGAATAGCACTGGATGAGTTTGTGAATAGTACTAGATGAGTGTGAGATAATCACTGGATGAGCGTCACAGATATTGGATGAGTGAGAAACAGGTATTGGATGAGTGCGTGAGTAAATACATAGGAGCACGTAGAGAGGACAATGTTAAAGTCTTCGTGAAAGTATGTGTTGAGTAAATCACATGAAGGTTTTAAAAATATGCCACCGACTGCTAAGTTAAACAAAGTGGAATGACTAGTGTGTGTGTGTGTGTGTGTGTGTGTGTGTGTGTGTGTGTGTGTGTGTGTGTGTGTGTGTGTGTGTGTGTGTGTGTGTGTGTGTGTGTGTGTGTGTGTGTGTGTGTGTGTGTGTGTGTGTGTGTGTGTGTGTGTGTGTGTGTGTGTGTGTGTGTGTGTGTGTGTGTGTGTGTGTGTGTTTGTGTGTGTGAAATCACCTAGTTGTACTTGTGTGGGTTGAGCTTTGGCTCCTTGGTCCCGCCTTCCAACTGTCAATCAACTGGTGTTCAAATTCCTGAGCCTACTGGGCTCTATCAAATCTACATTTGAAACTGTGTATGGAGACAGCCTCCACCACATCACTGCCTAATGTATTCCATTTGTTAACTACTCTGACACTTGAAAAAATTCTTTCTAATATCTCTGTGGCTCATTTGGGTACTCAGTTTCCACCTGTGTCCCGTGTTCGAGTACCTTCCGTTTTAATTAATATGTCTTTATCTACCCTGCCAATTTCCAGGAGAATTTTTGATGTGGTAATCATGTCTCCCCTAAATCTCCCGTCTTCCAGCTAAGTGAGATGCAATTCCCTCAGCATTAGTGGATGCCAGGCACTGGATCAGTGGATGCCAGACACTGGATCAGTGGGTGCCAGGCATTGTATGAGTCTACGAATGGCACTAAATGAGTGTATGAATAGCACTGGATAAGTTTTTCAGCGTAAATCATATCCCGTAGTTCTGGAACTAGACCCTTGCAACCCGTCCTCGCAAATTCGTATAGTCAATATTGACTTATTAGTTACCTGCATAGGTGACATACTAAACATAATAGTTTCCCTTGAAAATCTTCATAGAAAACACCGACCTTACCTAACCTACTTAGTATGTTAAAATAAGCATCTTATAGCTTCGTAATTACAATTGTTACTTAGCCTATTATAGGTATAGGTTAGGTAATAATTGTAATTACGAAGCAATAGGATGCTTATCTTAACATACTAAGTAGGTTAGGTAAGGTCTGTGTTTTCTATGAAGATTTTCAAGGGAAACTATTATGTTAAGTATGTCACCTATGGACTTATTTAATAAGTCAATATTGACTATACGAATTTGCGAGGACGGGTTGACCCTTGAACCTTTTACAACTTCATTTAATGCTTGACTAGGTATGGACTCCATGCTGAAGCTGCATGCTCCAGGATTGGTCTGACAAATGTGGTGTACAATGTTCTAAATGATTCCTTACACATATTTCGAAAGACAGTTCTGATGTCATCCAGCCTCGCATACGCTGATGATATCCTTTTTATGTGGGCTTCAGGAGACAGGTTCAGCATAATATCCACTCCTAGATCCTTCTCTATCCGTTTCTTCGTCTTCCATTTGGTACTTTGTGTCTGGCCTCCTTTTCCCACCACCTTGTTTTTTACCTTACATTTACTTGATTTGAACATTAGTATCCCTTTGTTGGACCATTCCATAATTTTGTCCAGGTCATCTTGTAGCCTCTTGCTATCTTCGTTGTCTTAAACCTGTTCATAATTTTCGCATCACCAACTAACATAGACAGAAACGAGTCTATTCCCTCTGGGTATCGTCTACATATATCGAAAACAAGTTAGGTCCAAGGACTGAATCCTATGGGAGTTCAGTGGTGACGTCTCGCCACTCTGAGATCTCACCCCCTCACAGTGACTTGATGTCTTAAATTGCTTAGGTTCTCCTTATCCACTGGGGGTACATTCCGTTTAACTCCTACTTGGATCTCCTTCTTATATACTAATGTTTCATGGGGGTACTGTGTCAAATGCTTTCTGGAAATTCAAAAATATGTAGTCTGTCCCACCTTTCTTTTTCTGGGCCAAATTTGTGTCTCCTGGTCATAGAATTCTATTAAAATTGTGAGGAAAGATTTGCCATTCCTAAATCCATGTTGGTGTTATGTTACATAGTTCTATCTCTTTAGAACTTCTACTAGTTTTTATCACAATCTTCATTACCTTGCATGCTGTGCTGGTTAGGAACACTGGCCTGTAGTTCAGTGCCTCCTGTCTGTACCATCTTGTATATCGGTATTACATTAGCCATTTTCCAAATTTTTGGCAATTCTCCTGTTACAAGTGACTTGTAATACACAAATTAGAGTGGCAAGCATAGTGCTACTGCCAACTCTTCTAGTATCCGTGGTGAGATTCCGTCTGCCCAACAGCTTTTGCTACAACCATTTTGAGCAAATGCATCTTCTTTCTTACCTCCCCACTGATAATCTCCAACTTCTTCAGTGGTGCTTGGTTAGGTGTTTCCTCTCTTAGTTTAGGAGCTTGTCCTCGCTCTATAGTGAAGACATCCAGGAAGCTTTTATTGAGTGCCTCACACACCTCTGTGTCGTTTTTAATTAACCTTTCTAACCTTATCCTCAGTGTCATTGCCTGTTACTTCACTGTCGTGTTCTGTCTAAAGTAGTTGTGCAGCAATTTGGTTGGGTCTTTGCTTTATTTGTTATGCCATTTTCGTTCTGTCTTTCTTCTTCTGCTTCTCTTATATATATTTTTATACAATTATAAAATATATATTATATTTACATCGTGCGTGCATATAAATAAATCAACTTGCAGACATGGTCGATTTCTACAGGTACAGAGGCTACCCTGTCATTTATAGTACTAACAGCCATGTTGTTTTCTGCCATCCTCTGACCTGGGTCTTCTGTCATTAGTGAGGGTTATATCTCCCGGTACTACTGTCTTGGTCCGCCCATGGTTATGGTGGCTGGAACTGGGGGCAAGGAAATGCGGGAGCAATGAGGGCATGGAATGGTGGTAGCAGGTAGGGCAGGGAATAGGGTAATAAAGGAGCGATTAGGTTAGGGGGCATAGGGGCAGATTGGGTTAGGGGACATGGAGTAGGGGAACAGGGAGGGCCTGGGCTGGAAAGGATCTCTAAGGGAAGCGTAGGTGGTGATTGAGGGGAGGAATGTTGTGGGTGACACGGTTGGTGGTTTCTGTTACAATGCTCTCTGACACTGTTGGTGGCTTCTGTTACCTTGCTCTTTGACACTGTTGGTGACTTCTGTTACCCTGCTTTCTGACACTGTTGGTGGCTTCTGTTACCCTGCTCTCTGACACTGTTGGTGGACTTCTGTTGCACTACTCTCTGAGGTTGTTGGCCTGCTGGTGGAGGGTTCCGTCCTCTGGAGTTACTGAGCTAAGACCTCTGACTCCCCCATTCCCTTCCTTTCTCTTCTCCTTACATCTCTTATTTGATCTAGCCCTGTGTCTCTCTCGCTTCCCATTTTACGTCCCTGGGCAGAAAAACATGTTTCTGAGCCCTTACATGCGTAAACAACCACTGTTTAATGAAACAAATGTTCCGAACGTTTTCGTGTCTCAGCAGACTATCAAAGAAATACAAAAGGTTGACATAAGAGTTTGGAATTATATATCCAACTACACATGACTAGACAATGAACCATAACTTAGTTAATTATTTATTTAAATATACACGACTTCTTACATTCTTGTACAGCCACTAGCACGCATAGCGTTTCGGGCAGTCATTAATCCTAATTTCCCCGGAATACGACCCGACAAATCGTTTAACAAC
>WNGS01163002.1:14286480-14305459 GCA_020271785.1 Procambarus virginalis | reverse complement strand
TTTTATCCAGTCGTCTTTTGTTCGTTATTTCAGCTACGTGTGCTGGTAAATGTGATTGGGCTTGAGGGTGTACTTGTTCTTAGCTCAAGGCGTCTGTAGTGAGTCGTCTGATGCAGTGCCACAGACGACTTGGACGGTCGGAGTTCAATCCTCGACCGTCCAATTGGTTGTAGGCACCATTACTGGCCTCAGTTCCATCCTAAAGCCATTTCCTCGTTTCTCTCTCAAGTGCGTATAGTCGTAAGGCTTAATGCGCTTCTCCTGATAATTACCCTACCTGACTTCCCTCATCACCCCGCTCATTCTACTACTTCGGAACTCTTAAGTTGACCTCTTAAGACTTACAACTTAAGTTGTAAGTCCTTTACATCCCTACGACTCGTCCCAGACTCAGGTTTCCAGTCATCTTCCGTTGTACTGTTATTATTATATTTAACTATCTCGTTCTTATCTTTCTTGTTATTCTCCCTTGATAATCTTGTATGTCGTGATCATATCATCCGTTATTTATTATATTTTCTAGCTTTGTAATAGCGTGTTTTTCTCAGTTTTACTTGAAGTTTAGCCTTCTGGGATAGTGGATCAGTCTTAAAACTCAAGGCTTAGTCTTAGCTCAGGCTTAAACTTAACTCCAGGATCAGGCTAAATTAAGTCTAAAATGAGCAGACAGCTGCTACGGGTTGCTTCCTGGGGATGTGTAACATAAAGGAGGCCCTGGTCGAGGACCTGGCTGCGGGGAAGCTAGCCCCGAAATCATCTCAAGATAACCTCAAGACAACTCCCCCTCCCTCGTTCCATCCCAAATCCTAATACATGATCCTTCCCAGTGCTAATAGTCGTAATGGCTTTTCACTTCCCCCTGATAATTCCCTCCCTCAAAAATTTGTATAGCAGGACAAGCAAATAGAAATCCTAAAGTTTTTTTTATCGGTATTAAACAAAGATTAGGAAAAAGACCGGGACAGTAGAAATAGAAGAAGTTTAATAACTGTTAATGACAAAGAAATGAGTGATATTTAATTAAATATTTTTCTATCTGTAATTACTAGAGAGAACTTAATGTTATGCCTTCAACTGAACAATCAAAATCAGAATCCCTCCTTGCTGCTAAGTAATTGGATGGCTGTCTTAAACCTCTGATCAGTGCCTTACTTCTAGCTCCTCCTACTTCATTTCCTCCGCACTGACACAAATAACGGGTTTGATCCCTTTTCCACCCATAATATCGTTAATCTTTGTTGTTAATGATATCCTGTATTCCGGCTCCCGAATGGCAAACCATTACTTCTCTTCCCCCCCCTCCTACTCTGGCATAAGAAGTTGTGTCTAAATACATCAGCTGGAAACCTCAACTAAAATTAGCTTTCTGTTACTATACCGGCGCTTCATTCGTCGATTTGCCTGTATGGCAAACTGCAGCCTTCCCACAGCGACCATCCTGCAAAGCGACGAACGAATTGGAGGTCTTTCCGATATCTGTCGAAGGGCCTTGTCAGAGTCTTCATTAGTTACCTTGTCCTTCATGACACTCCAAAATAAGAAGTTTTCTATGCATGCGTTCCTCTTTTTGCCGCCTCTTGTGAGCAGACACGGTACCTCTTGTGAGCAGACACGGTGCCTCTTGTGAGCAGACACGGTGCCTCTTGTGAGCAGACACGGTACCTCTTGTGAGCAGACACGGTACCTCTTGTGAGCAGACACGGTACCTCTTGTGAGCAACACGGTACCTCTTGTGAGCAGACACGTACCTCTTGTGAGCAGACCACGGTACCTCTTGTGAGCAGACACGGTACATCTTGTGAGCAGACACGGTGTTTCGTATGTCCGAAATCCTTTTCCATCGAATCCACCTTTGCCCTCAGAGCACCACACATTTCCACTAAATCCCTCACGACTCTTGCTATTATTGATAGCTGGACGCAACCGTGTACTGTTCAAGTGGATGAAAGAACATAACAAAGACGATAGTAATAGGATGTTATAAATTTATTTTATCCTAACCAAGTAGAACCCGAACAAAATTAATATGCCTGGCATAATTTTATCTTGTGGAAAGCCCTGGGAAAATAGTGGCTTGGAAGCAGGGTTGTTAATTTATGGAACAGACTATCTGGGAAATATAATTAATATAAAGTACTTGGGTTACTTGAGTGTTTCAAGCACAGGTTTGACGTATATATAAAATAGATTGGGTACCTAGAAGTGCCCAGGTGTGCCTTGTGCACGTCCCCTAACCCCCCCCCCCCCATCCTTACATATTTTCCTTCACATACGCAGCCGCCTCGTCTTCCCTTACATATGCTTCCCATTTCTCACCACAAAAGCCTACACCCTCCCCTTCACCACAAAAGCAACACCCCTCTCACTTCACCACAAAAGCCTACACCCCTCCCACTTCACCACAAAAGCCTACACCCTCCCACTTCACCACAAAGCCTACACCCCTCCCACTTCACCACAAAAGCCTACACCCTCCCACTTCACCACAAAAGCCTACACCCCTCCCCACTTCACCACAAAAGCCTACACCCTCCCACTCACCACAAAAGCCTACACCTCTCCCTTCACCACAAAAGCCTACACCTCTCCCACTTCACCACAAAAGCCTACACCCTCCCACTTCACCAAAAGCCTACACCCTCCCCCTTCACCACAAAAGCCTACACCCCTCCCACTTCACCACAAAAGCCTACACCCCTCCCACTTCACCACAAAAGCTTACACCCCTCCCCCTTCACCACAAAACCTACACCCTCCCCCTTCACCACAAAGCCTACACCCTCCCCCTTCACCACAAAAGCCTACACCCTCACCCTTCACCACAAAAGCCTACACCCCTCCCCCTTCACCACAAACCTACACCCTCCCCCTTCACCACAAAAGCCTACACCCTCCCCCTTCACCACAAAAGCCTACACCCTTCCCACTTCACCACAAAAGCCTACACCCTCCCACTTCACCACAAAAGCCTACACCCTCCCCCCTTACCATACACACACACTCAACCTTTCCGTCTCTGCTTACATTCACCCTCCCAGACTCCACCCACAGACACCCACCAAGATCTTGCCCCTAAACACACACACACACACACACACACACACACACACACCACACACACACACACACACACACACCACACACACACACACACCTGTGTAAACCCCGCCACACATCTTCCCACTCTCGCCACATCACTGTAATCATTTTCACTACACATATGTGTGCGTCCTCCCCATCTCTGTCCACACAGCCATTTCCTACTGTATAACATACATGGACGATGTAGTGTACTTAATGCAGACCTGCTACCGAAACCTACAGGTAACACAGGTATGTTATGTTGGGGTGACTTTAATGCTCGTCACACTGCTCTGGTGATGTTCAGTGTAACAATAATGGAAGGGTCTTCTTGAAATACTGAATGATCATAATATTACTGTGAATGATCTATCTTCTTGAGGTTGTCTTGAGATGATTTCTCATGATACTGATAAACAGACCCATTTATTGGGGGGTAGGCTGGATTATGTGATTGGGTACAGCCTAGTAGATAGCAACGTCAACGTTAAGCTCATCCCAGAACTAGTAAGTGATCACTTTGCAATATATTGTGAATACAATGTGGCGGATATTAGGTCCAATCCTCATCCTAGAGTTAAAATTAACATTCCAGACAATCTTAAACCGCACTTTAAGGCTTATGAACGTAAGTGGTACACAGGGTATACACCTGTATCAGTGGACCACTTTTACAATGATCTTGTCAGTATCATTACCAGTTATTATGATAACTGGGTTAAATCAAGGAAAAAAAAGAACTCTCGTTCTTCCTCATGGACAGAGGATCCTATTATTATTGCAGAGCTAAAGTGCTTCAGCTGCTGACTGTTATTAACGAGACAAAACAGCTAACAATTTACTTACATTCCTTAATGCCAACAGAGATTTTCGCGAGCTTAAGAGTCAAGTTAAGGACACATATTGGGAACAATTCCTACAAGGTATCAATAGAACTACAACATTATCGGAAATGTGGAACAAAATTAAAAACATTACCAAACCTTCAGCCCCCGTCCAGCTTCATCATACTCCTGCAGAATATGCTGACATGCTCCTAGCTCAATGGTCTAGTGTCTCACAAATTTCTTCCTTACCCCCAGATATACAGCAGCATTTAAATCACACCAACATTAACAGAAACTTTAATATTGAAATAGCACGCTCCTCACCAGATTTAACAGATCAGTTTGCTATAACCCTCTTTGAATTAATATCAGCATTAGGAAAACCTAAACAAACTGCCCCTGGTGAGGATGGTATAACTTATAACATCTAGAGCTTACTGAATTATGTCCCTAGCCACCCTCTGCTTGACCTCTATCAAATGAGTCTCTCACAAGGTATCTTTGCCAAAGAAATGGACACACAGTCTCATAATACCAATTCCTAAACCTAACTCTCAAAAATTCAGACCCATTTTCCTTACATCTTGCATGTGTAAAGTCTTGGAGAGAATTGTTCTCAATCGTATCATGTTTCAGATCAAAGAAAAACTGGCCCCTAACCTATATGGGTTTATGCCTAAGTGTAGCACACAAACATGCTTTGCTGAATATTTTGTAAACTCCCAGGATGGGACACAGGCAGGCTTTATTGACCTAAAGTCAGCTTTCGATGTAGTGAATGGCGAAATAATATTAGAGCAACTTGCTGAATTTGGAATCAAAGGTAATCTTCTGAGTTGGATAAAGAGCCACCTATCCAACAGGCGTGCTAGTGTCCTATTTAAAGGAGTTAGAAGTACAAGAACAGATGCATTCGAACTAGGCACACCTCAAGGTGGTGTCCTAAGCCCTATGCTCTTCAATATACTTATGCACAAACTTATCCATGACATACCTGTACAACCTACGGAAACTGTTATATGTTATGCTGATGATATTTGTATTATGGCACACAGTAAACCAAGGCTACAAGTGTTACTTGATGCATTCTCCAAGAAAGTAGTAGAATGTGGCCTCATAATCTCTGTTGATAAAACAAGGGTTCTTATTCCCCATTCTCTTCATGGAGAATGGATATTATTAATATTATTAATGGAGTGCCCGTGGACTCTTGGGAGTCTTATAAATATCTTGGAATCGAGGTTAATGATACAAATCTCGTCAGCAACCTGCGCAAAAAACTAGTTGAGCGTCTTAAACCTCTCAAAACTCTTGTTGTCAATGGATTTGGCATTAACATAAAATATGCTCGTAGTTTTTATATTGCCTTTATACGATCTGTTGTTGACAATTATGCCTTGCATCTTTTTAATTTTTCTCCTAAACAATTACAAGGCCTAGATGTAGTACAGAATGATGCCATGCGCGTCATCCTGGGTTGTCCTAGAACTGTCAGAATTGTTAACATGAGAAAGGAACTAAACTTACCTTCAATTTACGAAAGAATAGTTCTACTTAGTACTATGTTTTGCACCAAAACTTTGAAAAATAATGGTCCCCCCCAGCTCTATTCAAATTAATAAATTGAGATCCATTCTAAACAATTCTGACTGTTCCCTCAATCCACCGCAAAAAACTCCATACAGTGTGTGGCTCAGTTGTTGTGTCTATAATCTTCTGAAACTGAATGTGTCTTAACCCTGATAAAACTGTTCACTCTATTTCCCCTTGGAAAGGTGTGGAGGTCTCTCTGCATTATACTCCCATCAGTGTAAAACAAATGTATAACACTGACAATTTGAGATGTATAACATTAGAAGCTATTGACAGTCATCTTCAAATTCTCAAACCGACTGAATCCTATGCCTTTACTGATGGCTCTGTGCAGTTAGGCACTGGTAGAACAGGTTGTGCATGTGCAGTATATAAAGGGAATGAAATGATCATGTCTAGTACACAGAGACTGAACAACTGGGCAAGCACGACACAGACTGAGCTATTGGGTATTTATCTAGCCACTGAATACCTTAAGCTCAATGGTGGTGGAGTTATTTTCTGTAACTAAAAGTGCTCTGCAGTCCTTAAATAACCCATCACAATGTATGTCGGAAGTAGCTTGTAATATTAAATGGAATGTAATTTTTGCAAATGATAATAATTATTGTATAAAATTTGTGTGGATCCCATCCCATGTTGGAGTCGGAAAACATGACTTTGTAGATCGATTGGCCAATGAAGCTTGCAGGAAAGAAAACAGTGATTATGACTTTGGACTAACTAATGTAATTATTAGAAACATACAAATTAAAGAAATTAATTCAGATTTAGAAGAACTAAGAAACGCCCAGAGACCTGAAAGCTGCAGTATTAAAAGCTATGACAAGTTTTGTAATAATAGGTATTTGTATGGTCAGCACAGTAACCGAACCAAGCAATGTGATGTAGTCATTGCGCGAATTCGCCTTGGCTATAGACACATCTGGCAGGTTAGTGAGACTGAGCCATTACCAGAATACTCAGATTGTAAACTCTGTGATAAACCTTTAATGCATTCACTAGAACACTATATTGTTGAATGTGAAACCGTAAAGGACTTTAGACCTCCTGGCCTCTTGTACCACCAACTGTGTAACTATTTTATTGACTCAGGTGTTCTGGACGACATCCTAACAATTTATCCAAAATTTGCTTGTCCATTTTAAAGAATGAAGAACAATTTTTATTTATATTACTTCTAAGCTGCATCACTTATGAACCCATCACTGCCTTTGTGTGGCAGTGCACAATAGAAAGTTGCTTTCACATATCCATACATTAAAACATTGATTGTAACCATGATATATATGTACGTCCGCCAACAGTTTAGACTTATTGCCTTATGTATGACCCTCTGTCCTGCGTGACAGTGAATACCAGGATTATCCTCAATTTAATAAGACTTAATCGAAATCCTCAGATTAGGCAAAATTGTAACTAATTTTGTTAATAAAAATGTTAATAATAATAATAAACACACTCCTCTCCTTGTCTTCTCACACATATACTGATTCCATCTCCCCGTCTCCCCCAACACATACATTCTCTGTATGTGTGTCGATAACAGCTCAAAAAAGAAGAGTCTATTGATGAACACTCTGCAGACAGTCAACCCCACATTTCAGACTTCACACAAGTCATTGATTGGCGCAACAGGAGCCAATCCTACTTAAATGGGGGGAGGGGTCATGGAGGTCGACCCTGACACTCCCATACAATCATAATTCACCAAGGAAAGTTGTTCGAGGCTAACTGTAACCTTCTACCCCTCCAACCTTGGACAGCCAAACATTCTCTTTTATACAGACACGAGGTGATGCCTCGTACGGGCCAATAGGCCTTTTATAGTTTCATTAATTCTAACGTTCTTACGTCGACTTTCCTTAATCTAAACTTATATAATTATGTTCATTGTTTCGTGCTCCATTTTGTGCTGATATATTTNATGCAGGGAATTTCCTGTTAGCAACCCAATGTCGGCAACTGGCACGCGTCTCACACCACACGTATTCCGAATTGCTGTGCCCTCGCCTTGCTGCCCCAATCCACACCAAATATAGGTGTATTTGCGACCAGGTGGTGGCCGACAGGTACGGCCACCATGGCCTATTCTGCCCAAAGCACAGGGGGCTGGCACTCGTGGCACAGTGAAGTTAACGACATCATCAAGAGAGCCTCACCACAGCTTGATGTCCAGTTGAAAGAGAGTCCCGTTACCTAACGCCCCGTAACTCTGATGCTCTTATTGGTCGCCCGGATGGTATCACAGTGAACCCCAGGAAGAGTAGCAAGCAGTTGGTATGGGACTACACGTGCGTATCAACCCTGGCTAACACCTACATTGACCTCAGTATTGCACAACCAGGTGGTGCTGCCACCACAGGTAATCAGCCAAATCCCGTAAGTACAGAGAACTGGATCACACTACAATTTTGTCCACATTGCTTCTGAGACACTCGGAGCCTGGGGTAAAAGTGCTACCAGTTTTTTGAAGGAACTGGGTTCTAAGCTCATTGAAACAACAAGGGACCCTAGAGTTGCCAGCTTCCTTTTCCAGCGCCTCAGCATGGCGATACGGAGGGGAAAAGCACACTGCATTCAGGGTTACTGCCCGCCATCTGAGGAGCTGGAGGAACTCAACTACTTATGATAATCGTCTTTGCATGTAACTCCTTTCTTGTAACAAAGTTCAAATAAAACAAATATATATGTGTATATACAAAAGAATGTAGGGTGGTAGGAGAAGATAATATTATGTTCAGTGAGATAATATTAGTGTTTAGTGAGATAATATTAGTGTTCAGTGAGATATATTAGTGTTCAGTGATTTGATAAAATACCATGCCCAAGATTACCATCAGAGTGCCGGCGGGAGGATAGGGAATTAGACTCGCTACCATCCTTTTTTATCCGGTCGTGATGGTCAAGTGGTTAAGGGATCCTGTACATCAGTTGCAGTGCTTCTGGCAGTATGGGTTCGAGTCACTTCTGGGGTGTGAGTTTTCAGTTGCATATATGCCTGGAGACCGTTCAGGCTTGTTCGCATTTGTGTTCCTCATGTGTGCCCAAAGAATGAGGTGATTTGATAAAATACCATGCCCAAGATTACCATCAGAGTGCCGGCGGGAGGATGGAGAATTAACCACGGCTACCATCCTCTTTTGTCCAGTCGTGATGTCGAGTGGTTTAGGGATCCTGTACATTAGTTGTAGGGCTGCTCTCAGTATGGGTTCGAGTCACTTCTGGGGTGTGACGACTTTTCTGTTGTATATATGCCTGGAGACCGTTCAGGCTTGTTCGCATATATATATATATGTCGTACCTAGTAGCCAGAACTCACTTTTTTGGCCTACTATGCAAGGCCCGATTTGCCTAATAAGCCAAGTTTTCCTGAATTAATATATTTTCTCTAATTTTTTTCTTATGAAATGATAAAGCTACCCATTTCATTATGTATGAGGTCAATTTTTTTTATTGGAGTTAAAGTTAATGTAATATGACCGAACCTAACCAACCCTACCTAACCTAACCTAACCTATCTTTATAGGTTAGGTTAGGTAGGTAGCCGAAAAAGCTAGGTTAGTTAGGTTAGGTAGTCGAAAAACAATTAATTCATGAAAACTTGGCCTATTAGGCAAATCGGGCCTTGCATAGTAGGCTGAGAAGTGCGTTCTCTCTACTAGGTACGACATATATATATATATATATATATATATATATATATATATATATATATATATATATATATATATATATCGTACCTAGTAGCCAGAACGCACTTCTCAGCCTACTATGCAAGGTCCGATTTGCCTAATAAGCCAAGTTTTCATGAATTAATTGTTTTTCGACTACCTAACCTACCTAACCTAACCTAACCAAACTTTTTCGGCTACCTAGCTCTTTTCGATAAAGCTCCGTCCTCACACACGAGGGGCTCCTAGAGCCCAGGTGAATGGAGCTGCATGAACCTACAGGGAATGTGAAAGGTAAGTAGCTGCGAGGGGAGCCAGGCATGCGTCGCAAATTGTCATTTGTTTGCCTGCAGAGGACAACGTGTAATTTACACGATGATGATGACAATAATAATCTACAGATAACTTATTAATGTGAACATCCTGCTTGAGACACTCTAACATGACTAGTAAGTCACTCGTCTGTGTGTGTTTCATTGTTTCATGTCGCTTCGTTCTCTTGTTTGTCGCTTTGTATATTGCTAGTTTGTCTATGTTGCTAATTACATTAGAATTTTCTATGGTATAGTCATGTTTCACCTGCTAATGTTGTGTGTGTGTGTGTGTGTGTGTGTGTGTGTGTGTGTGTGTGTGTGTTAGTGTAGTTACTATTTGTATCTTCAGAATCGAGCTATTAGCTTTTGGATCCCGCCTTCAACTGTTTGGTGGGGGATTGTAGAGAATCAAGATCACAATCTTCTTCCATCCGCTGCCAGAATTTCATGTATGGAGCTCGTGCTTTCATTGGTACCTGGATTTTCCAGCTCATCAAACTTCCATTTCCGCTTTATTAGGAGAACCACTCCCCCTCCCTGTCTCTGTGTCCTTTCTTTTCTTATCATCTGGTACCCCTCTGGAAAGATTGCATCTGAGATCATGCTATTTATTTTAGTTTCCACTATTGCAACTATGTCTGGGTCTACCTCACTAACTCTTTCTTTTACCTCTTCTGCTTTGTTGGATACCCCATCAGCATTGGTGTACCAAACCTTGAGACTTCTCTTGGAAACCCTGGTGACAGAGTTCCCCCTTTCACCGGGGTCGGGGGGGACTGGGGGTGTCGGGGGGGGGGGGTTGGGGGGTGTCCTGGGGGAGCTAGGGGGTCCTGGGGGTGCCTGGTGGGCGAATGGGGTCTGGGCATCTAGGGGGTAGGAAGGGCATAGTGGATCTGAAAATTAGGAAGGGTCTGAATGGCATAGGGGGGTTGAGAAGTAGAGTTATGCTAAGAGTCAGATAGAGGTTGAGAGGTTGGGGGGGGAGAGGGATATTGGGGTGGAGGGCTGAGAGGAGAATGGACCGTGGGAGCTGGGAGTGGAAGAAAGGGTGTATTAGTCAGGGGGAAATCAGGAGTAGGTGGGGGTTTTGGGGTAGAAGATGGGAAGAGGGAGATGGGGAAGGTGTTAGGGGGTCACAAGTGTGTACTCACCTAATTGTGCTTGCGAGGGTTGAGCTTTGGCTCTTTGGTCCCGCCTCTCAACTGTCAATCAACTGGTGTCCAGATTCCTGAGCCTACTGGGCTCTATCATATCTACATTTGAAACTGTGTATGGAGTCTGCCTCCATCACCACACTACTTAATGCATTCCATTTGTTAACTATTCTGACACTGAAAAAATTCTTTCTAACGTCTCTGTGGCTCATCTGGGTACTAAGTTTCTACCTGTGTCCCCTTGTTCGTGTCCCACCCGTGGTGAAGAGTTCGTCTTTGTCCACCCCTGTCAATTCCCCTGAGAATTGTGTAGGTGGTTATCATGTCTCCCCTTACTCTTCTGTTTTCCAGGGTTGTGAGGTTCAGCTCCTTTAGCCTTTCCTCGTAACTAATTCCTCTCAGTTCCGGGACCAATCTGGTGGCATACCTCTGAATCTTCTCTAACTTCGTCTTGTGTTTAACTAGGTATGGGCTCCAGGCTGGAGCTGCATACTCCAGGATTGGTCTTACATAAGTGGTATACAGGGTCCTGAACGATTCCTTACACAAGTTTCTAAAGACAGTTCTTATATTGGCCAGTCTAGCATATGCCGCTGATGATATCCTTTTGATGTGGGCCTCTGGGGACAGGTTCGGTGTGATATCGACCCCCAAATCTTTCTCTCTATTTGACTCTTGCAGGATTTCACCTCCCAGATGGTACCCTGTGTTCAGCCATCTGCTCCCTTCGCCTAATTTCATTACTTTACACTTTCCTGAGTTAAACTTTAGCAGCCATTTTCTAGACCATTCCTCCTGTTTGTCCAGGTCGTCCTGTAGTCTCTGTCTATCTTCATCTGTTTTGATTCTTCTCATAATTTTTGCATCATCAGCAAACATTGAGAGGAATGAGTCTATACCCTCTGGAAAGTCGTTTACATATACTAGAAACAGGTACAGAGCCCTGTGGAATCCCGCTGGTGACATCTCGCCACTCTCATGCCCCCCCCCCCTCACCGTTACTCGCTGTTTCCTATTGCTTAGATACTACCCTTATCCACTGGAGCACCTTACCTTTTACTCCTGTATGCTGTTCCAACTTTTGTAACAGCCTTTTGTGAGGTAATGTGTCAAAGGCATTCTGACAGTCCAAGAAAATGCAGTCTGCCCACCATTCTCTTTCCTGCCTAATTTGTGTTGCTTGGTCATGGAATTCTATTAGGCCTGTGAGGCACCATTTACCATCTCTGAAACCATGTTGGTGGTCTGTTACAAAGCTGTTTCCCACCAGATGCTCTACGAGCCTTTTCCTCACAATCTTCTCCATCACCTTGCATGGTATACAAGTTAGGGAAACTGGCCTGTAGTTCAGTGCCTCTTGTCTGTCACCCTTTTTGAAAATTGGTACTACATTAGCTGTCTTCTAGCTTTCCGGAAGGTCTTCCGTTTCCAGTGACCTGTTATACACCATAGAGAGTGGCACACTTAGTGCTTCTGCAACTTCTTTTAGAATCCACGGTGAGATTATGTCAGGCCCAACAGCCTCTGACACATTCAGCTCCAACATATTTCTTTTGACCTCATCACTGGTGAGGTCAAATTCCTCCAGGGTTGTTCGTTTTGCCTCCTCATTTAGTGCAGGACCTCTCTTGCTCTACTGTAAAGACTCCTGGAATCTCATGTTGAGTTCTTCACACACCTCTTTGTCGTTCTCTGTGTATCTGTTCTCCCCTTTTCTCAGTTTCATCACTTGTTCCTTCACTGCTGTTTTCCTCATAATGTGGCTGTGGACCAGTTTGGTTGGGTCTTAGCTTTACTCGCGATGTCATTTTCATACTGTCTCTCCGCTTCTCTCCTCACTCTGATGTACTCATTTCTGGCCCGCTGGTATCTCTCAGAGTGTGTGTGTGTGTGTGTGTGTGTGTGTGTGTGTGTGTGTGTGTGTGTGTGTGTGTGTGTGGTGTGTGTGTGTGTGTGTGTGTGTGTGTGTGTGTGTCTGTGTGTGTGTGTGTGTGTGTGTGTGTGTGTGTGTGTGTGTGTGTGTGTGTGTGTGTGTGTGTGTGTTTGTGTAATTACCTAAGTGTAATTACCTAAGTGTAGTTACAGGATGAGAGCTACGCTCGTGGTGTCCCGTCTTCCCAGCACTCTTTGTCATATAACGCTTTGAAAATATAACGTGTGTGTGTGTGTGTGTGTGTGTGTGTGTGTGTGTGTGTTCACCTAGTTGTGTTTGCGGGGGTTGAGCTTTGCTCTTTCGGCCCGCCTCTCAACTGTCAATCAACTGCTTTACTAACTACTTTTTTTTCCCACACCACACACACACACACACACCTCAGGAAGCAGCCCTTGACAGCTGACTAACTCCCAGGTACCTGTTACTGCTAGGTAACAGGGGCATTCAGGGTGAAAGAAACTTTGCCCATTTGTTTCTGCCTCAAGCGGGAATCGTACCCCCGCCACAGAATTACGATTCCTGCGCGCTATCCACCTGGCTACGAGGCCCCTGTGTGTGTACTCACCTAATTGTACTCACCTAATTGTGCTTGCGGGGGTTGAGCTCTGGCTCTTTGGTCCCGCCTCTCAACTGTCAATCAACAGGTGTACAGGTTTCTGAGCCTATTGGGCTCTATCATATCTACACTTGAAACTGTGTATGGAGTCAGCCTCCACCACATCACTTCCTAATGCATTCCATTTGTCAACCACTCTGACACTAAAAAGTTCTTTCTGATATCTCTGTGGCTCATTTGGGCACTCAGTTTCCAAATAGTAAATACACACTGTGTATTTACTGTGTGTGTGTGTGTGTGTACTCACCTAATTGTACTCACCTAATTGTGCTTGCGGGGGTTGAGCTTTGGCTCTTTGGTCCCGCCTCTCAACTGTCAATCAACTGGTGTACAGTTTCCTGAGCCTACTGGGCTCTATCATATCTACATTTGAAACTGTGTATGGAGTCAGCCTCCACCACATCACTTCCTAATGCATTCCATCTGTTAACTACTCTGACACTGAAAACGTTCTTTCTAATATCTCTGTAGCTCATCTGGGTACTCAGCTTCCAGTGGTGTCCCCTTGTGGGTATCTCCCCTGCGTTAAATAAGTCGTCTTTATCTACCCTATCAATTCCTCTGAGAATTTTGTATGTGGTGATCATGTCTCCCCTAACTCTTCTGTCTTCCAGCGACGCAAGGTTTCTGTAGTCTCTGATCATAGATCATGCCCCTCAGAACGTACTTGTCTGGTGGCATTCCTCTGAACCTTCTCCAATTTAGTCTTGAGCTTGACGTAATACGGACTCCGTGCTGGAGCCGCATACTCCAGGATTGGTCTGACATATGTGGTATACAAGGTTCTTAATGATTCCTTACACAAGTTTATAAAGGCCGTTCATATGTTGGCCGACCTGGCATATGCCGCTGATGATATTCTCTTGATGTGGGTTTCAGGTGCATGTCTGGCGTGATATAAACACCCAGGTATTTCTCACTCTTCGATTCGTGAAAAATTTCGTCTTCCAAATAGTACCTTGTATCTGCCCTCTTGCTTTCTATACATATTTTCATTACTCGGGTTAAACTCTAACAGCCATTTGCTGGACCATTCCTTCAGTTTGTACGGGTCGTCTTGAAGCCTCATGCTGTTGTAATCTGTCTTAATCCTTCTCATAATTTTGGAATTGTCAGCAAACATTGAGAGGAATGAGTCTATATCCTCTGGGAGATCATTTACGTATTCCAGAAACAGGATAGGTCCGAGTACAGAACCCTGCATGATTCCACTAGTGACTTCACGCCATTCTGAAGTCTCATCCTTCACTGTAACTCTCTGCTTCCTATTACTTAGGTACTCCCTTATCCACTGGAGCGCCCTACCAGTTACTCTTGCCTGTTTCTCCAACTTATGCAACAGCCTCTTTTCGGGTACTGTGCTTAAGGCTTTCCGACAGTCCAAGAAAATGTAGTCTGCCCACCCTTCTCTTTCTTGCTTAATCTTTGTCCCCTGGTCGTAGAATTCTATTAAGCCTGTGAGGCAAGATTTGCAATCCCTGAACCCATGGTGGTGGTGTGTCACGAAGTCCCTTCCCTACAGATGTACTGCTAGGTTTTTCATACGATCTTCTCCATCACCTTGCATGGTATACAAGTTAGGGACACTGGCCAGTAGCTCGGTATCTCTTGTCTGTCACCCAATTTTGTACACTGGGACTACATTAGCCGTCTTCCTTATTTTTGGTAGGTCTCCCGTCTCCAGTGACTTACTATATACCATGGAGAGTGGCAAGCAAAGTGCTCCTGCACACTCTTTCAGTGCCCATGGTGAGATTTCGTCCGGACCAACACCCGGACGGCTGTTGTGTGTGAGTGTGCGCGTGTAATTACCTAAGTGTAATTACCTAAGTGTAGTTACAGGATGAGAGCTACGCTCGTGGTGTCCCGTCTTTCCAGCACTCTTTGTCATATAGCTGTTGTATGTGTGTGTACCCGTGTACATGTAATGTGCGTGTTCATGTGTATGCGTGAACAATTCCACTGCCACGAGCCACACTGTAGAGTGTAGAGGACTAACGTCACTACAGGTCATCAGGGCGACCTTCACTAGGTATTGTTCCTCCTACTAACTTTCTCCCCCCACCCCTCACCCCCACACTCCTCCCCCTCCCCACCCCCATACAGTCTCTCCTGTGCTACCTCACCATGGTTGCATGCTCACTTCCCAGCCGCCCTAACTCACTATCTACTCAATAACCACACTTCATAAATAACTTTCACAGTCGATTCAAAATGCAACTCCTATTAGCAATTTACCAATCTAAATTAATCGTTACGTAACCCAGCAATTATTTTTCCCCGAAGTCCTGAGTTCAATGTTATGAATGCTGAAGCCCCTCCCCCCGTTTCAGTAAGTCCCCGCCCTCTCCGTCACGCAGTTCGAAGCGGCTTCTGGTATATAAGTCAGCAAGAACACTCACACACACACACACACATACACACACATATACCAGACATGAAGCTCGTGAGTGTTCCAGAGATTTCATCTCTTTTTCATGTATTGTATCCGTCTGTTTTAGTGACTGTAGTTCATTTGGCTTATATAAACAAGCAATATGTGACTGTGTATATTAAGCTGTAGCATCTCCAATTACAATTATTTATCCAGCAAAGTTAATTACATCTATGTGTTGGATTGTGTCAAGTAATAATACACTGACTTTCTTCAGCGGGTGATCCTCCTGCAGGTGGTTCTTGCCTGCCTGGTCGTCGTCGTCGTCCCCGCCCCTCAGGACCAGGACCTGCCGCTGGTGGTGGAAATAGTTCGCGATGACCGGGAGCACAGCGATGACGGCAACTTCAACTACGCCTTCGAGGCTGACAACGGCATCGTGGCGGAAGCCATCGGCAGCCCTGGTTCTCAGGGCCAGACTAACATCGAAGGCGTCTACAAGTAAAGGCTGCTTTCTATAGTCACTAACACAAGCTCAAATTCTGTCAACTTGTCTTCAGATTCATCTAGGCACGACAACCCAAGTCACAAAGACCATTAAATATAGAATTTTCTTTTTCAGACACACTTTCCCTGACGGTGTCGAGGCTGAGGTCCGCTACGTCGCTAACGAATTCGGATTCCAGCCAGAGTCTGACCTGTTGCCCACACCCCACCCCCTGCCCGCCCACGCCCAGGAACAGCTCCGTATCGCCGAGGAGCAGCGCGCCCAGGGCATCCAGTTTGACCAAAGAGGTTTTAGAGTGAACAAAAAATAAACGTATTCTGAAGATTTATACGAACGAATAACACGTGCGAAACCTCTACGAACGTCTTATTCGAACGTCGACGAACCCACGCTGCTGCCCAGTCCACTCCCCCATGCACGCCCACGGTCCCTATGCATGCCACGGTGCCCGTGTGCTTCCACAGCCCACTGCACGCCCACGGTCTCTATGCAGGTCCAATAGCCGTGTACTCCCACAGCCCACTGCAAGCCCACGGTCTCACGCCCGCCCATACTTCTAGTACACACCCACAACCATGAGGATCGTCACGATAGCTGCATCAATTCCCGGAGGTACGAGAGAGTACGCGGTCTTCCACGATCGCTCCGAAATTCTAATACTGAGTTCTTGAAGAGTATAATCTTCATTGTATTTTCACGGTAATAAAATATCAAAATAACAGCGAGTAATATACCCGCACACTTACACAGTACCTGCACCTTGAGGACCGCTTGTTCTTGCTGCCCACCTGACTGAAAAGTCGATTTTTGTGTGGCTGGTCGACCGCACTGGCTAAACCTTGAATTTAATTGAACATAATTGTTAGTTTCCTCTCTCCCTTGTTTTCCAGTTTTATCCAGTCGTCTTTTGTTCGTTATTTCAGCTACGTGTGCTGGTAAATGTGATTGGGCTTGAGGGTGTACTTGTTCTTAGCTCAAGGCGTCTGTAGTGAGTCGTCTGATGCAGTGCCACAGACGACTTGGACGGTCGGAGTTCAATCCTCGACCGTCCAATTGGTTGTAGGCACCATTACTGGCCTCAGTCCAATCCTAAAGCCATTTCCTCATTTCTCTCTCAAGTGCTGTATAGTCGTAATGGCTTAATAGCGCTTTCTCCTGATAATTACCCTACCTGACTTCCCTCAGCACCCAGCTCATTCTACCTACTCGGAACTCTTAAGTTGAACTCTTAAGACTTACAACTTAAGTCGTAAGTTCTTTACATCCCTACGACTCGTCCCAGACTCAGGTTTCCAGTCATCTTCCGTTGTACTGTTATTATTATATTTAAATATCTCGTTCTTATCTTTCTTGTTATTCTCCCTTGATAATCTTGTATGTCGTGATCATATCACCCGTTATTTATTATATTTTCTAATTTTGTAATAGCGTGTTTTTCTCAGTTTTACTTGAAGTTTAGCCTTCTGGGATAGTGGATTAGTCTTAAAACTCAAGGATTAGTCATAGCTCAAGGCTTAAACTTAACTCCAGGATCAGGCTAAATTAAGTCTAAAATGATCCTTATCTCCATAATCAGTCTTAGCTCAAGGGTCCGTCTTTTCTCAAGGATTAGTCTTAGCTCAAAGGTCAGTTTTAGCTGGAGTATAAGTCTTAGCTCCAGTTGCAGTCTAAGCTCACGGATAAGTCTTAGCTGAAGGATAAGTTTTACCTCCAGAATCAGTCTAAGTCAAGCATTAGTCTTAGCTTGAGGATCAATCTTAATTTTAGTCTTAGTCTAATTCGCAGGATCAGTCTTAGCTCAAGACCCAAGGTGCTAGCAAGGTCTTGGGCCTTGAGCCGTATTATTAGTAGTAGGCATCCATCAGTCTCAGGAGACTATGGAGTTGCGCTCTGGTTGTCGGTCTAGAGTGGCGTCTCCAGGGGGCAAAGCCAGGGTAGGTTAATACGGGGGAGAAGCTGTCACCCATGCAGCAGGTCCCCCCCCCCTCTCCACGGCGCCGAAAGTTTCCAATGGAAAGGCAAGCGCCAATACGATTGGTTCCAGCGCCGTCGCAGGAACAGTCAGAACGAGGTTGAAGGCAACAACGCTCTGCCCCCAGGGGCTCCAGCTCCAATAGAAATGCAATAAAAACACAGTAAAATGACACAAAAAGGGAAGTTAAAATTAGCCGTCACGTTGAAAATGACGATTCCAGCCGACATCGAAACATTCTGGCGTTTTGTGCAAATGAAGACTGTATTCGTCACGAAAACGTTGAAGGGTTACATCGAATAATGATAACCGTTTAGATAGAGTAATTATAACCTGTTAGAACGAATATTAATGAGCCCAAATAGATAATCATTGGTCTTAAGAACTTTACATATCAAGTTTAGGCTTTCTACAAAGGAATTAAGAATGGGGAAGTGATTCTAAAACAATAATTTGTCGAATTAGTTTGAAATGTTGAAAAGAAATAAGGAAAGCAAAAAGAAAGTTTGCATGCTCAACCATTTGGGGTGGACGGTAGAGCGATGGTCTCGCTTCTTGCAGGTCGGCGTTCAATCCCCGACCGTCCAAATGATTGGGCACCATTCCTCCCATCTCTTGCCTTTCTGACAACTGAGTTGACAGTGATTCGAATTCGTAGTCCTGAGGTTCCGGGTTCGATCCCAGATGCAGGCGGAGACAAATGGGCAAAAAGTTTCTTTCATCCTGATGCCCGATTGATGAAGATTAAGCGACCCAAAAGGTGGCACGGGCATTAATAGACCTTAACCTGATGCCCCTGTTACCTAGCAGTAAATAGGTACCTGGGAGTTAGACAGCTGCTACTGGCTGCTTCCTGGGGATGTGTAACATAAAGGAGACCTGGTCGAGGACCGGGCCGCAGGGACGCTAAGCCCCGAAATCAGTTCAAAATAA
>WNGS01163002.1:14269993-14273841 GCA_020271785.1 Procambarus virginalis | reverse complement strand
CATCCCCATCCCAAATCCTAATACATGATCAGCCATTCCAGTGCCCTAGTATAGTGCTATAATTGGCGATGTGCTTTCCCTTGATACTTCCCCTCCCTCAAAAATTTGTAATAGCAGGGCATAAAGAGAGAATCCTAAAGTTTTTTTTATCGGTATCCAAACAAAGAGTTAGGGAAATAACGACCCGGGACAAGATAGAAATAGATAAAAGAAGTTTAAAATAACTGTTAATGACAAAGAACATGAGTGATAATTTTAATTAAAATATTTTCTTACATCTGTAATTTTACTTGAGAGTAACTTACATGTTATGCCGTTACAAACTGAACATGTGACAAATCAGTAATCCCTCTCTTGCTGCAATAATGGATGGCTGTCTAACCTCTGTACATGACTGACTACTACTACTACTCTCCTCCGGCACGAAAATGGGTTGATCCTTTCACCATAATATCGTAATCCTGTGTCTGATATCCGTATCCGGCCCGAATGGCAACCCTAACTCTCTCCCCTCCTATCTCTGGCAGAAGGAAGTGTCTAAATCACACACACACACACACACACACACACACACACACGCACACACACACACACAAACACCACACACACACACACACACACACACACACACACACGCACACACACGCACACACACGCACGCACGCACACTACTATTAGTACGCAGGTGAAGTCAAGGAAAAATCGTCAAATTCCTGTGTATCCCCTCCCATGTTGGAATCTGTGGAAATGAACGGGCAGATGTGCTGGTTGCTGAAGGACACCATATTGAATACTTCATACTCAAGACTCGGCTACAAATTAGAGGTATTGTCAGGCAATATCACCGAGACAAGGTAACTGAGGCAAGGAGGATAGAAGAACAAATAAGTGAATCTGTTCGTTGGTAAAATGTGGTTGCAGCTGGCAATCCCAATGATTATGGACAAAGAGGAGGTGGCCGCGGGAGAGAATCGGTAATAGCAAGAATTCGTCTTGGATACAAATATTCATGGCGATTCGGAATGGAAACAATAGTTGAGCAGCGGAGTTGCAGAAACTGTAGTGAGAGTGATGGACACCGCCTTGACCACTACCAGAGAGAATGTGAACACCTGAGAGACAAAAAATAAGTGTAGAATAATAAACCCCACATTGTTTGAGTTAAAAAAACACTATTTGTCAAATATAGATACTGTTCTTAAAAGATTTCCCCATTTTGCACCCGCAAGATAATGTAAGATTTTAAGGGATGAGGAAAGTTAATCTTTTTGTTTGATAAGCTGTTCAATTGAGACGGCTAAGCAAGTCCCAGCTGTGTCTGGGTACTAGTGACAGGATGAACAACCCAGCGGGTTTTCTTCTTTTTGGGGAGTGTTGTACATGCTACTATAGCGGTATGTCCACTCACAGGATGAGTGGCGCTGCCCAATAAACTCGCCCCTCGGGGCAAAATTTAAAAAAAAATAACAATTAGTACGCACTCATACATTAGTACACACACATTATTAGCACACATGTGTGTACTAATACACACTCATGTGTATTAGTATAAATTAGTACACAGTAGTGACGAGGCGTCACCAGTAGAGACCCACAGGGTTCAGTCCGTGGACCTATACTGTTCCTGATATATGTAAATGATCTCCCAGGGGGAATAGACTCGTTCCTCTCAATGTTTGCTGACGAGGCAACAATTATGAGGTGGAGTAAGACAAAGGAAGATAGTATGAGGCTATAAGATGACCTAGACAAGCTGAAGGAATGGTTCAACATATGGCTACTAAAGATAAACCCAAGTAAATGTAAGGTAATGAAACTAGGTGGAGGAAATAGAAGGCCAGACACTGGATACCGAATGGGAGATGAAGTCATTCACTAAACGGATAGAGAAAGAGATCTAGGAGTTACTATCACGCCAAACCTGTCTCCTGAAGCCCACATCAAAAGAATAACATCGGCGGCCTATGCGAGGCTAGCTAACATCAGAACTGCCTTCAGAAACCTGTGTAAGGAATCTTTCCGAACCTTGTATGCGACGTATGTAAGGCCAATCCTGGAGTATGCGGCCCCAGCATGGAGCCCGTACCTTGTTAAGCACAAGACGAAACTGGAAAAAATTCAGAAGTATACCACTAGGCTAGTCCCAGAACTAAGAGGCATGAGTTATGAGAAAAAGCTGCATGAAATGCACCTCACGTCGCTGGAAGATAGAAGAGCTCAGGGAGACATGATCACCACATACAAAATTCTCAGATGAATTGGCAGGGTAGACAAGGATGGATTATTTAACACGGATGGTACACCCACAAGGGGACACAGGTGGAAGCTGAGTACCCATATGAGCCACAGGGAGATTAGAAAGAACTTTTTCATTGTCAGAGTAGTTAGTAAATGGAATGTTCAATTTTGCTCTAAGCAAAGTTGAACGGGCAATTCCACAGGGAAGCCTCACTGAAATAACAGTGACACCAACAGTAAAGAAACAACTGCAGGAACTGGACGTGACGAAAGTCGTGGGACCAGATAAAATATCGCCATGGGTACTAAGAGAGGCAGCTGAAGCACTGTGCAGCCCACTTGCCATAATATTTAATTCGTCTCTAGAAATGGGACAACGTCCTGATTGCTGCACAATGGCTAACATGGCGCCAATCCACAAGAAAGAGGTAAGGCAGAAACCGTTAAATTACAGACCTGTATCATTAACAAATATCCTCTGCAAGTTGCTAGAGAGACTGATTCTAAGCAGGCTAGTAGAACATTTAGAACAAATCAATTATATCTCAAGGCTCCACCAAGGTTATAGTAAAGGAAAATCTTGCTTGACAAACTTGTTGGAGTTCTACAACAATATGACATAAATCAAATAAGAGAGAGATGGATGGGCTGCCTGTAGCGGGAAGAGTCCTACGGTGGGTCACAGAGTATTTCTCAGGAAGGAAGCAAAGGGTTACAGTGAGGGCAGAGACATCAGAGAGGGGAGTGACTGCGAGAAGAGGACCACAAGGGTCGGTTCTAGGGCCCGTAATATTTCTGATATATGTCAACCACTAACAGAGGAAATTGGTTCCTTCATATCAATGTTTGAAGATGATGCAAAAGTGATGAGAAGAGTCAGGGCAGAGATATAGCGTGTGAGATTGCAAACGGATTTGGACATATTCCAGAAGTGATCTGAAAAATGGCTGCTAGAACTTAATATAGCCAAATGCAAAGTAATGGGGATTGGCAGGAGTGTGATGTGCACCAGTATAGGATGAAGGGAAGACAGATTCTTCAATCAGAAAAAGAGAAATACCTGGGATAAATATAATCCCAAATCTGATGCCAGAAGCCCACATTAGCAGAATAACAACAGCTGCATATAATATACTGGCCAACATCCCTGAATCCTTCAGAATTCTGGAGAAAGGGGTTTTCTGGGCCCTGAATATAACGAAGGTGAGACTTACACTTGAATATGCATCCCAAGCATGGAACCCGTACCTGAAAAAAAGGACAAGGAGAAATTAGAAAAGGTCCAGAGATATGCAACAAGACTCGTTTCAGAGCTGAAGAGCTTAAGCTATGTGGAAAGACTGAGAGAACTGGACCTTACCACACTGGAGAGAAGAACAGAGAGGGGGGGGATATGATAACAACATATAAGAGGCGTCAAATGACTATTGTTGGTCACATCTTGGAAATAGATTAGTTGGCTATTGGGTGCTCGGTGAGCCTAGGCGGCTTCCTGTCCCTAGATAATGGGAACCATATATTTTAACAGTGATGTATGTGGATCTCATGTATTGGAAGAGGGCGTCGAAAATCATGATATACTTAATTCCTGTACCTGATAGTAATAAATA
>WNGS01163002.1:14262493-14264993 GCA_020271785.1 Procambarus virginalis | reverse complement strand
TGATTCCAGTGAATAATTATTGTTTACACTTGACTCCTGTGAATAAATACTGTGTTTTACAACTGACTCCAGTGAATGAAGATTGCATTTTACAATTTCATCCCCCCTCCTCTTGTCCCATCGCTGTGGAGAGCCGGCAGGGCAACAGATCCACCCTCTCCACGCCACCGATGGTCCAAGGGAAGGGCTGGCGCCGATACGCTTGGCATCAGTGTCGTTGCAGGAGTTGCCGGAATGTAGCTGTAAACCGTCATAGGGTGATATATATATATATATATATATATATATATATATATATATATATATATATATATATGCGGAAAAACCACAAAGAATTGGAGAAAGGGGGTGAACGTTTCGGCTTCTCAAGGCCTTTGTCAACACCCCAACACTTTGTCATCGGTGTTGACAAGGCCTTGAGAAGCCGAAACGTTCACCCCCCTTTCTCCAATTCTTTGTGGTTTTTCCGCATACAAATGATCAGTGTTTACTGATCGTCAATTGCATATAATATATATATATATATATATTATATATATATATATATATATATATATTATAATATATATATATATATATATTATATATATATATATATACACAATCTTTAGACAACACCCACCAGTGGGACTCGAACCCAGAAAGCACAACTATCTTCCAATAGCTGCCATAACTAGTATGCCTTAACCACAACACCAAGTCAGACCCTTAAAAGAGATAGAGACTTCGAAGTATTTACCTCAATATCTCCACCTCCCAAGGGCGCCAGATTAATGAGGGGTTACTCAAACATTTTCATCAAGCCACTGTCAATGTGGGAGAACTCGTGTCTATGCTATAAGCACATACTTGCATAAACCACAAGAGAAGATTAACAATCTTTAGACAACACCCACCAGTGGGACTCGAACCCAGAAAGTACAACTATCTCCAATAGCTGCCATAACTAGTATGCTTAACCCACTACACCAAGTCAGACCCTTAAAGAGATAGAGACTTCGAAGTATTTACCTCAAATATCTCACCTCCCAAGGGCGGGAGGTGGAACTCCCAAGAGTTCTCCCACATTGACATGGCTTGATGAAAAAGTTTGAGTACCCCTCACTAATCTGGCGCCCTTGGGAGGTGGAGATATTTGAGGTAAATATCTTCGAAGTCTCTATCTCTTTTAAGGGTCTGACTTGGTGTAGTGGGTTAAGACATACTAGTTATGGCAGCTATTGGAAGATAGTTGTGCTTTCTGGGGTTCGAGTCCCACTGGGGGTGTTGTCTAAAGATTGTTAATCTTCTCTTGTGGTTTATGCAAGTATGTGCTTATAGCATAGACACGAGTTCTCCCACATTGACAGTGCTTGGTGAAAAATGTTTCAGTAACCCCTCACTAATCTGGCGCCCTTGGGAGGTGGAGATATTTGAGGTAAATATCTTCGAAGTCTCTATCTCTTTTAAGGGTCTGACTTGGTGTAGGGTTAAGGCATACTAGTTATGGCAGCTATTGGAAGATAGTTGTGCTTTCTGGGTTCGAGTCCCACTGGTGGGTGTTGTCTAAAGATTGTTAATCTTCTCTTGGTTCATGCAAGTATGTGCTTATATATATATATATATATATATATATATATATATATATATATATATATATATATATATATATATATATATATATATATATATATTAACCTGTTACTAAAATTACTAAAATCAAGGTTGGAAAACGCCCTCAATCTCTCTCTTGATGACCTACATTGAAAATAAGCCTCTCTTCCGTAAGACTGGGGGCCTCGGAGTTCGAACAGCAACGCAAATCGTTGTTCCAGCCTTTCTGTCCTCCTCATCGGCATCCGACTACCTTGTGAAGGAAATTCTACCTGTCTGCTTACATCAGATGGCAGGTGTACACGACCCCAAGTTTACACGCTGTGCCACCGAGTGGGCCTCTCGTGCAGGCCTATCACCTCAACCACCATCCTCAAAAGCCCACAAGCAATCCAGCTGGGATGGCCCCATTGTAGATCAAGTTGTTGCAGAGTGCCTGGATGCTGCAACAACACAACACGACATTGCTCGCCTCACAGCAGTAGCAGCCCCACATGCAGGGAATTTCCTGTTAGCAACTCCAATGTCGGCAACTGGCACGCGTCTCACACCACACGTATTCCGAATTGCTGTGGCCCTCCGCCTTGCTGCCCCAATCCACACCAAATATAGGTGTATTTGCGACCAGGTGGTGGCCGACAGGTACGGCCACCATGGCCTATTCTGCCAAAGCACAGGGGGCTGGCACTCGTGGCACAGTGAAGTTAACGACATCATCAAGAGGAGCCTCACCACAGCTTGATGTCCAGTTGAAAGAGAGTCCCGTTACCTAACGCCCCGTAACTCTGATGCTCTTATTGGTCGCCCGGATGGTATCACAGTGAACCCCAGGAAGAGTAGCAAGCAGTTGGTATGGGACTACACGTGCGTATCAACCCTGGCTAACACCTACATTGACCTCAGTATT
>WNGS01163002.1:14247283-14257432 GCA_020271785.1 Procambarus virginalis | reverse complement strand
CTTAGGAGCACCAGCCCTTAGAAGCACCAGCCCTTAGAAGCACCAGCCCTTAGAAGCACCAGCCCTTAGAAGCACCAGCCCTTAGAAGCACCAGCCCTTAGAAGCACAAGCCCTTAGGAAGCACCAGCCCTTAGGAGCACCAAGCCCTTAGAAGCACAACTTAGCCAACCTTAGAAGCACCAGCCCTTAGGAGCACACAGCCCTTAGAAGCACAGCCCTTAGAAGCACAGCCCTTAGAGAGCACCAGCCCTTAGAAGCACAGCCCTTAAGAGCACAAGCCCTTAGAAGCACAAGCCCTTAGGAGCACAAGCCCTTAGGAGCACAAGCCCTTAGCCAAAAGCTACACAAGCCCTTAGAAGCACAAGCCCTTAGAAGCACACAGCCCTTAGAAGCACACAGCCCTTAGGAAGCACAAGCCCTTAGGAGCACACAGCCCTTAGAAGCACAAGCCCTTAGAAGCACACAGCCCTTAGAAGCACAAGCCCTTAGAGCACAGCCCTTAGAAGCCTACCAGCCCTTAAGAAGCACAAGCCCTTAGAAGCCAAGCTAGGGCACAAGCCCTTAGGAGCACAAGCACCTTAGGAGCACAAGCCAGGACGCTTAGGAGCCGCCTGAAAAAACTTAGCAGAAAGTTGGAAACCTGACAAGCCCTTAAGCAAGCTGAACACTGGGCACAGCCTTAGACCACGCCCTTAGAAGCACAATGCAAGCCCTAGAGCAAGCCATTAGCCAGCTAGAGCACAGACTAGCACACCTTCGAGCAAGCCCTTCAGAGCAAGCCCTTAGAAGCACCAGCCACCTTAGAAGCAAGCCAGACACCTTAAGAGCAAAACCTCGGAAGGCACCAGCCCTTAGAAGCACAAGCCCTTAGAAAGCACCAAGCCCTAGAGCACACAGCCCTTAGAAGCACCAGCCCCTTAGAAGCACAAGCCCTCAGAACAATCCAGTCATTCCACACCCCGTCAGCAACTGAATAAAACCGCTCCGACTGACACGAGGGAGCTGCTCAAAACAACTAAAGCCAAGCACCACGAACATAACAACTCAACTGCCACATTTCCACACTGAGAAATCACTATCAAACACTTCTAAACATAAGTATATAATACATAAGACACTCTGTAACAATAACTTAAGTAATTGTGATTCTCACACACATACAATAGTCATTTAAGTAACCTGCACAACTGGCAGCGCTGACGCCCACACCACCTCTCTTCTAAGCCTTCTCAAGCCAGGGAGCCGGTCGGCCGAGTGGACAGCACACTGGACTTGGGATCCTGTGGTCCCGGGTTCGATCCCGGGCGCCGGAGAGAAACAATGGGCAGAGTTTCTTTCACCCTATGCCCCTGTTACCTAGCAGTAAAATAGGTACCTGGGTGTTAGTCAGCTGTCACGGGCTGCTTCCTGGGGGTGAAGGCCTGGTCGAGGACCGGGCCGCGGGGACACTTAAAAAGCCCCGAAATCATCTCAAGATAACCTCAAGATAACCTAAGCACCGGTCCACTCATACGCCCGCTCCCCTGACCAACTCTCATACAATAAATACAACACAACAATACAATGGTATAATTGTAATACAGGCAACAGAATGATAATAATATAACATAGTACGTATGAACTAAAGCTTCAGTAATACGGTTTAATTGAAATACTTATTGAATGAGGTGATGAATGTATAATATGCATAAGTTGGAATAGTGAGGATCCAGGTAAGTGCCTTGGTCGTAACATATAACAATAAGAAGAAAAATATTGTTTTTTTTTTCAAGATATTTCTGTGTCGCCAGATTTCACAAGAGAAAACAGCGTGTTAAAGCTATATTCTCTTCCCCTCACGATGACTTCTGGCACAGTCCACCTCCTCCCTCCATCCCTAGCTACACTTGCTAAATATTTTTAAAACAAAATATATATAAACATTTCTTATGTTAATATTACCATTATTCACCAATCTCGGGAAAGTAAATATATATTTTCTTATTTTCCTACTTTGGCCATAATAGCATTGAAGATTCGATCCTCCACGGCTCTAAAGGCTTTCTCAAACCCCGCCCCTTTCTCGAAGCAAGTGGGTAGAAACTATATATTTATATACTTATATATTTACCCAGCAGCGTTAGTATGAAACTGTGGCACGTTGCTCCTTTTTCTCATTCTGTCTCTGTCTTAACTGTCTGTCTGACTCTGTCTCTTCGCTGACTATCTCTCTATCTCTCTCTCTGTTATTAAAATGAGTTAATATTCTGCCATTTGACACGCAGATGGTCCGCCAGTGCTTCCCGCCTCAGACCATATATATATATATATATATATATATATATAATATATATATATATATATATATATATAACTGAAAACTCACACCCCAGAAGTGACTCGAACCCATACTCCCAGGAGCAACGCAACTGGTATGTACAGGGACGCCTTAAACCACTTGACCATCACGACCGGACATAAGGAAGTGATAGCTGAGGCTATATGAACCACTTCCCCGCCGGCACTCGGATGGTAATCTTGGGCATAGCATTTTATCAAGGCGTCCCTGTACATACCAGTTGCGTTGCTCCTGGGAGTATGGGTTCGAGTCACTTCTGGGGTGTGAGTTTTCAGTTGTATCTAGTCCTGGGGACCATTCAGGCTTGTTTGCATTTGTGTTCCTCACGTGTTGCCCCAAAAAATGAGGTGATTTGATAAAATGCTATGCCCAAGATTACCATCCGAGTGCCGGCGGGGAAGTGGTTCATATAGCCTCAGCTATCACTTCCTTATGTCCGGTCGTGATGGTCAAGTGGTTTAAGGCGTCCCTGTACATACCAGTTGCGTTGCTCCTGGGAGTATGGGTTCGAGTCACTTCTGGGGTGTGAGTTTTCAGTTGTATCTAGTCCTGGGGACCATTCAGGCTTGTTTGCATTTGTGTTCCTCACGTGTTGCCCCAAAAAATGAGGTGATTTGATAAAATGCTATGCCCAAGATTACCATCCGAGTGCCGGCGGGGAAGTGGTTCATATAGCCTCAGCTATCACTTCCTTATGTCCGGTCGTGATGGTCAAGTGGTTTAAGGCGTCCCTGTACATACCAGTTGCGTTGCTCCTGGGAGTATGGGTTCGAGTCACTTCTGGGGTGTGAGTTTTCAGTTGTATCTAGTCCTGGGGACCATTCAGGCTTGTTTGCATATATATATATATATATATATATATATATATATATATATATATATATATATATTTCCCCCAGTCATTTTGAGTACCGCCAGTAAGGTTGCCAGTTTCCCTATTGGTGACTTGCGAAATTTGGGATGTGTTGTAGGAGTCATGTGTTCCCATATCACACAGCAGTGAATATGAGCAGAATCCTCAATGTCCTCTATGACAATGAATATCAGAAGCACCGTCACTGTCCTGTGTGGCAGTGAACATGAGCAGCATCTTCACTGTCCTGTGTGGCAGTGAATATGAACAGCATCTTCACTGTCCTGTGTGGCAGTAAATATGAGTAGCGTCTTCACTGTCCTGTGTGGCAGTGAATATGAGCACCATCTTCACAGTCTTATGTTGCAGTGAATATGAACAGCATCCTCACTGTCCTGTGTGGCAGTAGATACGACCAGAATCCTGTAGAGAATCCTCACTGTCTTATGCACCATTAAATATGAGCAGGGTTCTCAATGCCATGTGTGGCAATGAAAATGAGAAGTATCTTCAGTGTTTTGTGAGGGCTTGTATATGAGCTGCAACTTCACTGTCCTGAATAGCAGTGAATATGATCAGCATCGTCACTCTCCTGTATTGAAGAGAATATGAACAATGTCGTTATTGCAAGTGTAGCAATAAATATGAACATTAGCCTCAATACCATTTGTAGTTGTGGATTTGAGAAGCACACTCACTGTCCTTGTGTGGCTGTGAATATGAGCACAATTCTCACTGTCCTGTTTGGCAAAGAAAATGAGATGAATACCCTACTGCTCTTCGTGGCAGTGAATATGAACAGTATTCTCACTGTTCTGAGTGGCAGTGAAGATGAAAAGCATCCTTACTTCCCAGTGTGGCAGTGAATATGAACAGCATCGTCACTGTCCTATATGGAAATGAATATGAGAAACATCCACACTCAAATGTTTAGCAGTGAATATGAAGAGCATCCTCACGCTTCTGTGTGACAATAAATATGAACAGCATCTTCACTGTCCAGTGTGACAGTGAATATGAGCAGCATCCTCTCTGTCAAGTGTTCCACCCGGTCCACTTACGTATTAATCCGTTATGTGCATCTGGTCTAACCTTTCAAGTCAACATTTCCCAAGCAGTACACAGGCATCATTTGTCTTGAATTCCATTTAGTTAAACGGAGGACTAGTTTAAAACGTGACAAACTCCTGCATATAGAAATGCCTCTGTTCTGATAGATTCAGCTTGTGAGTCTGACACCTTTCACTAGTCGACTGGAAAGTACTTTTTTCTAATCACAAGACCAATCGGACGAGAGTACACACACAGGAAACGAAAGCAAAGGTCAAGTTAGGTCACAAGAGGGGTCGAACCTGGTCAAGCAGATGATGCGACGACAGTGGATCACTTCAAGTGTTTGGAGACGTGACTTGCCCTTCACTTTCTCCGGCTGGTAGGACAGAGATAGACGCAAAGGAAAACAAAGACCCAGGTATATATTTCTGAAGCGGAGCCAAACACAACATATGGGATTTTTTTTTAATAAATTTGAATTTCATAAAAATATAATTTTACAAATGATTTTATTTAACCTGAGATACCGCTACTTTTTACACCCTGACTTACCCCAATTCTGCTTCTTGTTTCAAAACTCTTCCTGACGTAGGTAAGGCGAAGCTTAAACAAAATGGTTATTAATTATGTACCTATATTCTCTTAACTTCTTTGGGCTTACTATTCTTGGCAGATATATAAGAAAATATAAGCAACTATTCTGGCCATTATGCGAAATAAACTTTACCTGCTAGGGACAGCATGCGGTTCAGGGCTATTAGGTGTGAGGTTACCTGCTAGTCATCAGTGTCTATATACTTTAGCCTCCCCTTTATATATACTTGGAGTAGTTTCTCTCCATCCTGTATTTCCCATTTTCTATCTTACACGACCTACTATTACGTAAGATGAACAAGGAAAGAAAACGGAAATAAGACGATGTATTCCTGAGATAACACAAGGCGTGAACAGTATGGTAGGGAAGGGTTCAACAGGGTATGGGCTGAGGGCCGTAGCTGGCTCAGCCTCTCCCCCTCCACTCTTCCCTCATACTCCAAGTTTTAATTTAATTTTATTGTTTTCCATTACTTACATGTTCGTAATATCCTTCATAATTCATACATACATTCCCTTTAGAAACTGACTTTACTTTAGAAACATTGCCTTTAGAACTGCCTTTAGAAACTTGTGTAAGGAATCGTTCAGGACCCTGAATACCACTTATGTCAGACCAATCTTGGAATATGCAGCGCCAGCCTGGAGTCCATACCTAGTTAAACACAAGACAAAGTTAGAGAAGATTCAGCGATATGCCACCAGGCTCGTCCCGGAACTGAGAGGAATGAGCTACGAGGAAAGGCTAAAGGAGCTGAACCTCACGTCCCTGGAAAACAGAAGAGTAAGGGGAGACATGATAACCACCTACAAAATTCTCAGGGGAATTGACAGGGTGGACAAAGACAAACTCTTCACCACGGGTGGGACACGAACAAGGGAACACAGGTGGAAACTTAGTACCCAGATGAGCTACAGAGACGTTAGAAAGATTTTTTTCAGTGTCAGAGTAGTTTATAAATGGAATGCTCTAGGAAGTGATGTGGTGGAGGCTGACTCCATACACAGTTTCAAATGTAGATATGATAGAGCCCAATAGGCTCAGGAATCTGTACACCAGTTGATTGACAGTTGAGAGGCGGGACCAAAGAGACAAAGCTCAACCCCCGCAAGCACAATTAGGTGAGTTCATACATACATACATACATACATACATACATACATACATACATACATACATACATACATACATACATACATACATACATACATACATACATACATATTCATACATACATATAAAATCTTTTCTGCATAGTCTTAATTGTCTTTTCCCTGACAGCCAGTTCAACATCTGATTTTTGGATGATGACACTATAGCTGGCTCCCCTAGACCACCTCTTGGAAGACATCAGAAAAATTAAGGAGCAAGAAGCAAGCCTGGGTCTCTTCCTGAACCCTTCCAAGTGTGACGTAGTCTCCTCTAACCCAGACATTATAGCTAGAATAAGGTCTTCCTTGCCCGGAGCCCATGTCATTAGGGCTTAAAACAGCACTTTCCTTGGAGCCCTCTAACCGTCGGGTCTAACGTCATTGAGGAGATCGTTGATAAGAAATTCACAAACCTCAAGAGGATGGGAGACAGGATATGTGACATAGATGCTCACGATGCTTCTTATCTCCTCACTAGATACCTATTCCTTCCGAGGCTAGCCTACTTTCTGAAGTGCGCCCAATCCTGCAACCCATAGCTTGAAGAGTATGATTTCCTACTGAAGACCATGCTAGAAAAAGTTGTCAAACTTTCCCTCAAGGACTGTCAGTAGAAATAAGCCCCACTTCCAGTCAGGCTTGGTGGCCTTAGTGTCCGCACTGCCACCCAAATTGCTGTCCCCGCCTTCCTGTCTTCCTCCTCAGCGTCTGATGAACTGATCATGGAAATTCTACCTGGGTGAATCATCGGAGATAAATGTCCCCACTACAGGGAATGCATCACAAAGTGGGGTACCATGGCAGACCCAGTACTCACATCAACCATGTTGAAAGCCAAGAAACAATCCAGTTGGGAGAGTCCCATAGTAGACAAAGAAGCCACAGCTTTGCTGGAATCAGCAACAACTCCCAGTGATCGTGCACGCCTCACAGCCGTGCCGGCTCCCCATGCAGGGGACTTCCTTTTGGCAGTCCCTACAGCAACTACGTTTTTTATTTCAAAGGTCCTTCAAGAGAGAGAATGTATAGAACCAGTTATAGTGGTATTATCCAAGAACCAGATATTGAACTCACTGAACAAACTTTCGGTGAATTATTTTAAGACTAAATTAAAAGTAAGAGGAGCAAGGGAATCACCTTGCTGGACACCTTCGCTCGATCTGATTTGACTGTAGCATGATAGTATGAATAGGTAAAGAAGACGGAAATGGCGATTTACAATACTGCATCTCTCATGACCATGTTAAATGCATTTTTAAAGTTCAGTTGGATCAGATATTATTGAACACGACAGAAATAAGGGCTAGACGAAGGATTCTAACATGAATCTTATCAATATTTCTAATATTCTTTACTAGAAAAAGAAGTTCAACAGTTAACTATCCAAAGTTAATTTTACAGTCTTATGTGACCAGACGCTAAGAGTTGCGTTTATTGATTTTGTCAATATTTTCGAAGGATGACGAAATTGAATTGGACACTAATTAGCTGAGGCAACCGCATGTATAACCAAGAAGGGCGAGGTAGAGTAAGACCATAGACTAGTAGACCTTCTGCAGTTTCCTAGGATAGAATATTATTGCACACTAACAGACCCATTCAAAATTGGAGAAATTGCTGATCTGAAGAACGTACAAAGATACGTACGTACTGCCTAAATACACTCAATAAAACATTTAAAATATTGAGAGTGCTTAAAATGTTTAAATCTGAATTCCATAGAGCCCAGGAGAGATATAGACATGATAATTTGCACTCGAAAAGTATTAGAGACTCGTTTTAAATCGGTGTACGGAAATAACTCTTCATGAGACTACAAGACGTTGCAGGAAGGGCAAAATATCCCCCCTGAAAAATAATGGTACAATAGGTACGCTGAGAGAGAACTCTATCAACATCATGGGCCCAGGACTTTTCAACACCCTCCTTCTAAATATAAGGGGCATGGCGGAGCGACCTCTCACGGTGTTCAAGAGAACTTGATAAACACCTGCAAATGAAGGTGTTTATCAAGTATGAATGACTCGCAGTCGGATGTATGTATCGCAGCCTGATCATACATCCGGCTGCGAGCAACTGCATCTAACAGCCAGGATGACCAAATCACCAACAGGAGGCCCAGGCTTTTGGGACATTGATATCCAGTACGGTCAACAGAGAGGAAGGTACGGTCTAAGACCTCGGAAAAATATGTACCCCTCTACGTAATCGATAGTCTACACACCAATCTAACCTAATCTAACCTAATCTGATTGAACCTAAACTCACCCAACCTAATCTAACCATTCCTAATCTGACGGTAAGTGACTAAACTTAACTTAATTTAATGTATCCTAACTTGACCGAACCTAACGAAAATAAGATATAAATGTTCGTGTTTTATATGAGTGTGGACCTGGTGTGTGACGCCAGTGTGGCGTCATAATGTTCATACTGGTACAATTTAGTATATGTACTGCTGAAGCGAGTACAATATCATACTGGTACAGAACTTAGATCCTACTACTTTTATCCTCTAATTCCGTGCATGTTGTTGATGAGTTGAGGTGATGCGTGATGCTCACACCTTGGCCTAAGTTATTCTTTGTGGTGATAAATATATAGCAAATAACAGACACGTTAGATTTGTTCAGAATCATGAAGAGCCTTGGTTAATACTGATTCACAGAGATGAACACGATGCCTGGTGGCCTGAAGGATGTACTCACCTAGTTGTACATTCCCAGTTGTGCTTGCAGGGGTTGAGCTTTGGCTCTTTGGTCCCGCCTCTCAACCGTCAATCAACTGATGTCCAGACTCCTGAGCTTACTGGGTTCAGGAATCGCCTAATGTGGCGTTGCTGGATTGTTTAAAACGCAAGCTTGATAGATACACAGAGAAATCACATTATCCTGATATATAAATGAGCAAATCCACAGGAGCCGTGATGAGGAGTCGAACCTATGAGCTGAGTGTTCCCAGATGCACGCGCATTTTAAGCTTGATAGATGTATGAGTTGCTATAAAAAAGGAATTGCCAGACATGTGAAAATAGGCCTTCTGCAGCTGCCGTTCATCGTGGGTCTATAGATGATCGGCGGTGCACGTGAGCATTCATGTAAAACGCATTTTAAAATGATAATTTTTATATTGTTTGTTATTGTAAATATATTGTGGGTCGTGTTCACCACAAGTCGTTTTCACCATAAACTTCATATAATTGTTTTGAAGATGTGGTCGTCGTTCACTGGAAGGTGATGCCCGGGCGCGCTGATCCTCGGCGATTCGGAGGAGCTCGTGGGCGTGGGCGGGAAGAGGGTGGGGCGTGGGCAGCAGCGGAGACTCGGGCCTGAAGCTATTCTCGTCGGCGACGTAGCGGACCTCAGCGACGGTGGCGTCGTCGAGGGGGAACCTGAAGTGGCAACCAGTTGAATCAAAAGATTGAAAAGAGAACAATTGCAAGAAATGCCGCACTAAACCAGTACATGTAAACAGTTTTTTAAACGCCTTACGCAGTAAAACACAAATAAATAGCAGACACTCCAACAACCCAAGAAAGTAGGACTAGTAAGAGAACATAGGCCTACAGCAGGAAGACCTCACCTGTACACGCCCTGGATGTTGCTCTGACCCTCTGAGCCAGGGCTGCCGGAGGCTTCCACGGAGATGCCGTTGTCGGCCTCGAAGGCGTAGTTGAAGTTGCCGTCGCCGGAGTCCTGACGGTCGTCGCGGAGGATGGCCACAGGAGGGGGTCCTGGGGCTGGGGGGCGGCGGCGGCCATGGCGGCCAGGCAGGCAAGAACTACCTGCAGGTGCGGGAGGGAGGTCGCTGGTGGGGGCCCTGCTGGTTGCTTTACATTACAGTCAACCTGTCCTCACACTTAGTTGTTTTATTGTTATTTTTCTTCTCAACCTGTCCTCTTGCAATGACTGGTGGGAGTGTTGGTTGTGGTGGTAGCGATGGTGTTGGTAGAGGTGGTGGTAATATTGGTAGTGGTAATGGTGGTAATGATGTTGGTGGTAGATATAATGAGGAAACGCTGCTGACAAACATCATAACACCGTTTCCTTGACCAATATATGAATGACGGTGATATCAAACGTCCTAGATCATATATACCTTGGTGGAGAGCGATGACTAACGATAATTGTCGTGCAGATAACACCTCCATCTACAACCC
>WNGS01163002.1:14222020-14234272 GCA_020271785.1 Procambarus virginalis | reverse complement strand
CCCCCCCCCCTCCTTGACAGTCCCAAGATTCATGACGTCGAGAAACCAGTGTCTCTTGACAGCGGGAAGCTGACCCACGGGTCAGGAGCCTTGGTGCAGGATACCCCTATATACATACCTAACACTGCCCCAGGCCTGGCATGCCCAAACGTGGGCGGAGCTTCGAAGAGATGGCGGTAAGGAACCACTTTTTATCATCATACAATTGCTAGAGAAGAGCACGCGTGTAGTCCTTCATGCTATACCCATCCTCGAGGTCAGAGGTACATGGCTGTAGTGGCGTGGCTGTATGATGACGAGGGAGTGGACCTGGGGTCACTGGTCATCCTGGGGATGAGCACCAGACAGGGATGGTAGGACGGGCAGGAGAAAGGGATGGGAGGACGGGCAGGAGACAGGGCCATGGACGGACAGGGCAGGAGACAAGGGATGGGAGAGTACGTGCTGGGATGGGGCCTCTCCCTAGGTCGACCACAATGGTTGGCAACGGAATGGGTCTTGACTTCTGTAGCATAGACAGGACCTAGTATAGCAGGTGGCGTCACACACACACACACACACACACACACACACACACACACAACACACACACCACCCACACACCCACACAACCACACACACACCCAACACCCACCCACACACACACAGCACACACACGCAACCCGCACGCACGACACACATTATACGCAGGTGAATCCAAGGAAAAATCGTCAAATTCCATGTGTATCCCCTCCCATGTTGGAATCGTGGAAATGAACGGGCGTATGTGCTGGTTGCTAGAAGTGACACCATATTGAATACTTCATACCAAGACTCGGCTACAAATAGAGGTATTGGTCACAGGCAATATGCACCAGCACAAGGTAACTGAGGCAAGGAGGATTAGAAAACAAATAAGTGAAATGTATGTTCGTGGTAAATGATGGTGCAGCTGGCAATCCCAATGATTATGGACAAAGATGAGGTGGCCGCGGGATGAGAAATCGGTAATCGCAAGAATTCGTCTTGATACAAAAAATTCATGCGATCGGTAATGGAAACATAGTTGAGCAGCGGAGTTGCAGAACTGTAGTTCTAGAGTGATGGACACCGCCTTGACCACTACCAGTAAGAATGTGGAAAACCTGACTGAGACCAAAAATAAGTGTGAAAATAAACCCACATTGTTTGAGTTAAAAAAAACTATTGTCCAAATAAGATACTGTTCTTAAAGATTTCCCCATTTTGCCCCTCAAGATAATGTTTAAATTTTAATGTGAGGACAGTTAAGCTTTTTGTTTGATAAGCTGTTCAATTGAGACGGCTAAGCAAGTCCCAGCTGTGTCCTGGTAACCTATACAGGATAAACAACCCAGCGGTTTTTCTTTCATTTTTGGGGAGTGTTGTACATGCTACTATATCGGTCTGTCCCACTCACAGTGAAGTGTATGTCATCACCGGAGGTGCGCTGCCCAATAAAACTCCGTCAACCTCGGGGCAAAAATTTAAAAACAGAAATAAACAATTAGTTTACGGCAACTCCTACTCATTAGTACAACACCACCATTATATAGCAACACATGTGTGTCACTAATACACACTCATGTGGTATATTAGTAATAAATTAAGTAACACAAGTAGGAGGACGAGGCCGTCACCAGAGTAGAGTTCCCACAGGGGGTGTTCAATTCCGTGGTGACCCTATAACTGTTTCCTGATATATTGTAAATGAATTTCTTCCCAGGGGGAAGGGAGGAATAGCTCGTTCCATCATTCACAGTTGCTGTACGCTGACGATGGCAACAATTATGAGGCTGGAGTAATAATGGAGGAGGGTGTGGAGTAAGACAAACGGAAGATAGTAGATGAGGCTATAAGATGACTAACTTAGACAATAGCTGAAGGATAATGGTTTCTAACATATGCTTATGCCGAAAGTATAAAACCGCAGTAAATGTAGGTAAATGAAACTAGGCTGGAGGAAAATAGAAGGCCAGACGGAACTGGAGTTACCGAATGGGAGGGATATTGAAGTCATTCTCACTAAACGGATAGAGGAAAGAGATCTAGGAGCTTTACTACTCACGCCAAACCTGGGCCTCCTGTGGGAGGGGGATTTTGGCCCAGCCCCACAATTCAAAAGGAATACACATCGGGGCGGCCTATTCGCGAGGGCTAGGCGTAACATCAGAAACTTGGCCTTCAGAAACCCTGTGTTAAGAATTCTTTCCTGAACCTTGTATGCCGAACGTATGTAAGGCCAAATCCTGGAGTATGCGGCCCCAGCATTGGAGCCCGTATCCTTTTGTTAAAGCAAACAGACTGTGAAGCTGGAGAAAGTTCAGATATATACCACTAGGCTAGTCCCAGGAATAAGAGGCTCATGAAGTTTATGAGAAAAGCTAGCATGTGAAAAAATTTGCACCCCATCACGTCGCTGGAAACAGATATGATAAGAGCGCAGGGAGACATGATCACCACAAATAAAATTCTCAGATGTAATTGACAGAGGTAGACAAGGATGGATTTATTTAACACGGAATTGGTACACCCACCAAGGGGGACATCAGGTGAAAGCCTGACTGATACCCCATAATGAGTGCCCACAGGGGAGATTTAGAGAAAAGAAACTTTCTCATTGGTCCCGATGGAGTAGTTAGGTAAAATGGAATTTTCAATTTTTGCTCTAAGCAAAAGGTTGGAACGGTGGCAAATTCCACAGGGAATGGAGCCATCACTGAAAATTAACAAGTAGCAACCAACATAGAAAGCACTTCAAGGAACCTGAATCTCTAGCTAAATAGAGTAGAGATATGTATGATACCGTTCTAAGTAGCTGATCATTATACAGTCTGCCTTGCTTATGCATGAATAACTGTCATGGAAATGCATAGCTTTTAATGCTGTTTGTCCTTGTGGTATTCAATGCTGAGGTTTGTATAATGATTCTTATGAGTAATATGCACCATGCTCACGTTAAGCTACGTTATGGAGATAAATACTCAACCACAGTTATATCAACCTGTGACAGTCTTGACGACCTGTGACAGTCTTGACGACCTGTGGCAGTCTTGACGACCTGTGACAGTCTTGACGACCTGTGACAGTCTTGACGACCAGTGACAGTCTTGACGACAGTGACAGTCTTGACGACCTGTAACAGTCTTGACAACCTGTGACAGTCTTAACAACCTGTGACAGTCTTGACAACCTGTGACAGTCTTGACAACCTGTGACAGTCTTGACGAGCAGTAACAGTCTTGACGAACCAGTGACAGTCTTGACGACCTGTGACAGTCTTGACGACCTGTGACGTCTTGACGACCAGTGACAGTCTTGACGACTTGTGACAAATCTTGACGACCTGTGACAGTCTTAACGACCTGTGGCAGTCATGACGACCCGTGACAGTCTTGACGACCAGTAACAGTCTTGACGACCAGTGACAGTCTTGACGACCAGTGACAGTCTGACGACCAGTGACGTCTTGGCGACCTGTGACAGTCGTCAAGGCAACTCTTATCCCAGACTGTCTCAGAAGCAATGGGGACAAAATTGGAGTGGTGATCCAGCTCTCTGTACTTACGGGATTTGGCTGATTCCTGTAGGTGGCAGCGCCACCCGGTTGTGCAACACTGAGGTCAATGTAGGTGTTAGCCAGGGTTGATACGCACGTGTAGTCCCATACCAACTGCTTGCCACTCTTCCTGGTGTTTCACTGGATATCATCTGAACGACCAATAAAAGCATCAGAGTTACGAGGATTAGGTAACGGGACTCTCTTTCAGCTGGACATCCAGCTGTGGTTAGCTGCTCTTCTGTGATGTCGTTAACTTCCTATGCCTCGAGTGCCATCCACCTGTGCTTTGGCAGAGCAGACCATGGTGGGCGTACTTGTCGACCACCACCTGGTCGCAAATACACCTATATTTGATGTTGATTGGGACAGCAAGGCGGAGGGCGTGTGGTGTGAGACGCGTGCCAGTTGCCGACATTGGGGTTGCTAACAGGAAATTTCCATCATGTGGGCTGCTACTGCTGTGAGACAAGCAATGTTGTGTGTGTGTTGTTGCAGCACCGAGACACTCTGCAGTAACTTGGTCTGCAATGGGGCCATCACAGCGGGATTGCTGGTGGGCTTTTGAGGGTGGTGGTGCTGAAGTGATGGGCCTGCACGAGAGGCCCACTCGGTGGCACTGCGTATAAATATATCACATAAACACAACACATAAAATACACAGTGTATAAAATATATATGTAATTATATATATATATAAATATATGCGAACAAGCCTGAATGGTCCCCAGGACTACATGATAAAATACCATGCCCGATTACCAACCGAGTGCCGGCGGGGGGGATGGAAATAGCCTCGGCTACCATCCTCTTTTGTCCGGTCGTGTTAGTCGAGCGGTTAAGGGATCCTGTACGCCAGCAGAATGCTCCTGACAGTATGATTTCGAGTCACTTCTGGGGTGTGAGTTTTCAGTTTATTAATATAATATGATGCCTTCATAGCAACTTCGTCACGGAAATGGTGTACTAACCAAAACTCTTCAGTTTCTCCTCAGTAAACATACTTACTCCTCCATGTGACTTATTCCCTCTCTATCACATCTATCTGAATCATAATATTGAATCTAGAGTTCACTATCCATGTAACCTCGCTCATGAACTTAATTTTATTTCTCGATTTTGATTTTAGTCCATGTATGTTATAATATAGAGAAGATTTTCCACAGTGTGTGTCAGTTTTGGTTGATTTTGGGCTTTCTCTTCCCGCTTGGCTGTGAGTGCGTTATTGTTTCGGCCATGTTTTGGTCCAGTTTTCTGTCCTCTTCTCTCCACTCTCTCACCTCTCCTTCCTTCTTCCCCTCCTCTCAACTGTCTCCTTCTCTTCCTCCTCTCCCCTGTCTCCTCCTTTCCTCTCTTCGAACATCATCCGTCTCATCTTTTCTCATTCCTTCTCTGCCTATTTCTGTTTCTGTCTTTCTGTGTCTGTTTGCCTGTGTTTGTTTGTCTGTCTCTTTGTGCTGTTGGCCTGTCTCTGTGTTATTCTGCCTGTCTCTGTGTTATTTTGCCTGTCTTGCTGTCTCTCCCTTTGCTCTGGTCGACCTGGTCTCAAAACAATCCTATCTCTGTCTCCGTTTCTGTCTGTCTCTGTATATGTATTTCTGTCTTTGACTGACTGCATCTCTGTCTAATATAAATAATATAATAGTTTCCATTAGCATGCAGGTGGTCGGCAATGGGAAGAGCTTAGCAGTGTGAAATATTACAAAATATAATATATTTTTTTTAATGGACACTTATGCATTTGCTTTAAATGTGTGCGAAGATGTTGGATAGGCCTTCGGTAGAAGCGGATGGTGGGAGGAGAGAGGTTTGATTTGAAGTTATGTGTTTTATGGTGCTACAGCCGATGTATGAATAACAAGATTTACTTAAATTTTTCTGACATCAGTGTTGAATATTAATCGTGTTCCCAGAAACAGCTGCTAAACTTCTAATTGCCCTGTTATAATATCTAATGCTACAAGGATCATTAAGTATAAAATTTTATATAATAGGAACATCAGTTTACTCTGTGGTAGGTACAAATAAAGTACGTTAACAAAGTACAGACAACAGTATTAATTAATGTTTACAGGCTCATAACCACTGACACACGTATAATATATATATATATATATATATATATATATATATATTATATATATATATATTATATATATATATATATTATTATATATATTATATATATATATATGACTGGCATGATATTCTCTATATGATCCAAGAGTTGGTATGCGAAACCCAATGAGGTCAATGAGGAGAGGAGCCTTGTCTCAGCTCAGTGCCTATTGGAGAGAGAACCTCGCATCCTAGGGGACAAAAATTACCCGCACTTCGCCTGGTACGTGAATTCAATAAACTACGAACTACTTATTTCGATGAAAGAGAGCAGTAGAACATCTAATACACTTCGCATTAGGCTTGGATACCCTTGTGCATGGCGAAATAGGCTTACAGGTTCCAGAAGATGAGAGGAAATGTCAACACTGTGGAGAAATGCCCGACANAATCACTCCTGATGTCAAGTTAATCAGTTTTGACGTTTGTTCATAGTTTGCTAAAGTTCTGGTTGATGATATTCTGATTACCTCGATCATGAATTAATGAACTATTTATTACCTCTGTCTGCTGATATTACTGACAATCTAGTTAAGCTCTGTATAAAGAATGTAAATTTATTTTCAATAATGAGTATTATTTACAGACTTTTGGAATGGCAATGTGGAATCCTTATCGCCTTTGCTTTTAAAATTGTACATGGAATTTTTCGAAATGATTTCTTTTTTCAAAAATTACCCCTGGAATCATTCAATGGTTTAAATATGTTGATCATATTTTGTGTATTTCACCTATTTTTTTATAAGTGACCTGGCGGCTGAGTGGACAGCGCTCGGGGTTCGTAGTTCTACGGTTCCAGGTTCGATCCCCGGCGGAGGCGGAAACAAACGAGCAGAGTTTATTTCACCCTGATGCTCCTGTTCACCTGGCATTAAATAGGTACCTGGGAGTTAGGCAGCTGCTACGGGGGAGTACAACAAAAAGGACGCCTGGTCGAGGACTAAAGTCCCCCTGGTGACGTGTCCTCAATGGACACGTCACCAGGGATCGTCTTAGGGTTCTAAGACGTCATCATGGACGTCTTAAGGCTCACTATTAAACTCATCAGCATCCTTAGCACAGCATGCTGACCAGAATTGCTACTTGCAATGGCTTGAGCCAATAGGCCATCTCCTGTTCTACATCTGTGACACGCTCTGAGACCCCTCCACGACAACTCCTCATTGTGCCTGAGATTCAAGACTCCTGTTATCACTTTGCCTCCAGGTCACTGATGTACCGTCAACCTCAGCCTTACAGCCTTACAGAAGTACCGTCAACCTCAGCCGTATGGGTCGAGGGAGCCGGTCGGCCGAGCGGACAGCACGCTGGACTTGTGATCCTGTGGTCCTGGGTTCGATCCCATGCGCCGGCGAGAAACAACGGGCAGAGTTTCTTTCACCCTATGCCCCTGTTACCTAGCAGTAAAATAGGTACCTGGGTGTTAGTCAGCTGTCACGGGCTGCTTCCTGGGGGTGGAGGCCTGGTCGAGGACCGGGCCGCGGGGACACTAAAAAGCCCCGAAATCATCTCAAGATAACCTCAAGATTACATAATTAGCGAATGTTCTCAGAGGGGTTCCAACATGATGGTATCCCTGTCTATCTCCTCTCTCACTATGCCACACCCGTTTCCATACTCAGCCCATTCATACACACCCAAAAATCGCACCCGCCGGCCTCAGATTTTCCGAGAGCATAACTAATTCACTCATTCACTTGGGCCAAAACACTTTGTCTGACTCTGACTGTTAATTGTAGCTGTTCACCGCTCTCTCTTAGTGAGGTCCCTATCTACGATATTAAAGTATTTTTGGAGAACAAATTAAAAATGTTTCGGCAAACATTGCCTCTACCCGAACCTACAACCAGAACCGACAACTCCATAGTCTCCTGAGACTGATGGATGCCTACTACTACTACTAATAAGATAATATAATCAACACAGTTGTGGGTGTTTCCACCAACGCAATTGCGTTACAAAATAATTTCTAGGATCAAAAATATGGGTGAAGTATGGGTCGTCGATCCTCATCAGTGTTATCTAATCGTTATATGGAGCACTTGGAGACAAGTATCCGCTCCTAGGTCACACCTTGCGACATATTCTCCTACAGCAGCCCGTCCTCCTATAATTTCCCTACGTCAAGAAAGACTCGTACTAAAGTCCTCTTATCCTAACCTACCAGGAGGACCCAAAACAGAAAACGAGCCAGTGTGTCAATTTTGCGAACTGCTACCATTTTCTATTACGACGATTTTTGGCGTTTGGTAAAGTATACATCAAAATGCGACGCTCCATTAGGAGGGCGGGTTGGCTACAGATACAAAGACTACATATTTACCTTTTGGAAAGATACAACCTTTTCTTAATTCTTTGAGAAGTTGGGCTCTATAGTAACCTATATCAAATTTAAAGGTGAATGGGAGAAGTCAGACGGCAGTTTAGCCTTAGACGTCTTGATAATAAAGAACAACACTTCACTCAGCTTCACTGTTTACACAAGAGATGCCCACACAGGAAGCTGCCCTCCATTACTTCAGCAACCATGAGAACACAGAGAAGAAAAGTGTTGCTTTGGGTTCTTTCTTCCTTCGAACGTTGCTATTTGCAACCCTCAATGGATAGACAATGATATTAGCAAAAGTCTACAATTAACTCAACAACTCAATTCCTTTGCTAGTGAAGCTTTACACATTGTCAAAGTAAGTTTGCCCAGACTATCACCGCTAGGCAGCAGGAGATCCTTTCCACATAGTGGAAAGGATTCATTCCACAACTATGTGGAATGAATATCTTTCATTTCACATAGTTCAGACATAAAGCATACCGCTCAGAATATGAATACAATTGGAAAAAACTAAATTGATTCTCAGTTATCCAAATAAAACTGGCAATGAGCTTATTAATATATATTAGAAAAAAAGAAGATAATGCTGAGAGCACCGATGTCTACAACATCTTTTATAACCATTGCAATAACATTTACAACCGGCCAGCCAGACTGAGACTTACGATCTGAACAAAAACGCTCCATCAGATATGGCCATTTCCTCGCGACAATAGTTACAAGATTTGGTGAGCGGTTATGTGACGAGTTATGACCTGAGGCTTATCTTCGCTCCCCAGGATACCTGAGTTAATACCATCTGAGTTGATACCATCTGACTTGACACCACCTGACTTACTTGACACCACCTGACTTGACACCACATACAGATGGCTTCCCCAGCCGTGGCACCAGCCCCCAACACCATTAACATCTCCCCAAATCTAACAATGCTACCAATCGTGGTGGTGAGAACCGCCGGGATTACCCTGATGTGTGTGTGTGGGTGTTGCGTGACCCTAAGACAAGGTGGGAACCCATCAGAGCATGTTAGAAGGGGGAAGGTGGAAGTGGGGGTTTGGGGGAGAAGGGGGTGAAAGGAGGGTTATGGAGAGGGGCGGTGAAGAGGAAGAAGAAGACGCCATGACCTCGGGCTGGGTGTATATAAGGCTCCACCCAAGCCCCAAGCAGCAAGCTCTGCCAGCCTCTTCAGATCGACGTCAACCGGAGATCCCCAAACATGAAGTCTGTGAGTGATGGATGCAGTGCTGTGTTTTGTGAATGTCTGAAACTTAACTTTTTGTTTATGGAGTTGTGATACTAGACAGCCGAAGTTATTGACCTCGTGTCTCGTCCCAGGTTGTCCTCGCCTGTCTGGCCGCCCTCTCAGCCGCCGCCCCTCAGCAGTTGGGCAAACAGCTCAGCCAGCGGGACCGACAAGACTACAAGCCCATCGCAATCCTGAAGGACAACCGAGTGGATTATGGTGACGGCAACTTCAACTACGACTTCGAGACCGAGAACGGTATCACGGTGAACGCCGTCGGCACCCCGGGCTCCAAGGGGCAGAGCAACATCCAGGGTTCCTATAGGTTAGTCCTCTCAATGATCTCTTCTATGGCATCGATCTCGGTTGTGTGTGTGTGTTTATTATTTGTGTCTGCAGAATCGAGCTTTTTAGCTCTTGGACTCCCGCTACACACAAATACACACCCAGGAAGCAGCCCGTAGCAGCTGTCTATCTCCCAGGTACCTATTTACTGCTAGATGAACAGGGGCATCAAGGTGAAACTCTGCCCATTTGTATCAGCCACGGCCGGCGTCGAACCGAGTGTGTGTGTGTGTGTGTGTGTGTGTGTGTGTGTACTCACCTAGTTGTACTCACCTAGTTGTGCTTGCGGGGGTTGAGCTCTGGCTCTTTGGTCCCGCCTCTCAACCGTCAATCAACAGGTGTACAGTTTCCTGAGCCTAATGGGCTCTATCATATCTACACTTGAAACTGTGTATGGAGTCAGCCTCCACCACATCGCTTCCTAATGCATTCCATTTGTCAACCACTCTGACACTAAAAAAGTTCTTTCTAATATCTCTGTGGCTCATTTGGGCACTCAGTTTCCACCTGTGTCCCCTAGTGCGTGTGCCCCTTGTGTTAAACAGCCTGTCTTTATCAACCCTGTCGATTCCCCTGAGAATCTTGAATGTGGTGATCATGTCCCCCCTAACTCTTCTGTCTTCCAACGAAGTGAGGTTTAATTCCTGCAGTCGCTCCTCGTAGCTCATACCTCTCAGCTCGGGTACTAGTCTGGTGGCAAACCTTTGAACCTTTTCCAGTTTAGTCTTATGCTTGACTAGATAGGGACTCCATGCTGGAGCCGCATACTCCAGGATTGGTCTGACATATGTGGTATATAATGTTCTGAAAGATTCCTTACACAAGTTTCTAAAGGCCGTTCTTATGTTAGCCAACCTGGCATATGCTGCTGATGTTATCCTCTTGATATGAGCTTCAGGGGACAGGTCTGGCGTGATATCAACCCCCAGGTCTTTCTCTCTCTCTGACTCTTGAAGTATTTCATCTCCCAAATGATACCTTGTATCTGGTCTCCTGCTTCCTACCCCTATCTTCATTACATTACATTTGCTTGGGTTAAACTCTAACAGCCATTTGTTCGACCATTCCTGCAGCTTGTCCAGGTCTTCTTGAAGTCTCAAGCTGTCCTCCTCTGTCTTAATCCTTCTCATAATTTTGGCGTCGTCAGCAAACATTGAGAGGAATGAGTCTATACCCTCTGGGAGATCATTTACGTATATCAGAAACAGGATAGGTCCAAGTACAGAGCCCTGTGGGACTCCACTGGTGACTTCACGCCAGTCTGAGGTCTCACCCCTCACTGTAACTCTCTGCTTCCTATTGCTTAGGTACTCCCTTATCCACTGGAGCGCCCTACCTGTTACTCCTGCCTGTTTCTCCAGCTTATGCATCAACCTTTTATGGGGTACTGTGTCAAAGGCTTTCCGACAGTCCAAAAAATGCAGTCCGCCCACCCTTCTCTTTCTTGCTTAATTCTTGTCACCTGATCGTAGAATTCTATCAAGCCTGTAAGGCAAGATTTACCCTCCCTGAACCCATGTTGATGGGTTGTCACGAAGTCTCTTCTCTCCAGATGTGTTACTAGGTTTTTTCTCACAATCTTCTCCATCACCTTGCATGGTATACAAGTTAAGGACACTGGCCTGTAGTTCAGTGCCTCTTGTCTGTCACCCTTTTTGTATATTGGTACTACATTAGCAGTCTTCCATATTTCTGGTAGGTCCCCCGTTTCCAGTGACTTACTATACACTATGGAGAGTGGTAAGCAAAGTGCTCCTGCACACTCTTTCAATACCCATGGCGAGATTCCATCCGGCCCAACAGCTTTTCTCACATCCAGCTCCAATAGGTGCTTTTTGACCTCATCTCTTGTAATTTCGAACCTATCCAAGGTCACCTGGTTTGCTGCCACCTCTCCCAGCGCCGTGATATCTCCCTGTTCTATTGTAAAGACCTCCTGGAACCTTTTGTTGAGTTCTTCACACACCTCTTTGTCATTCTCTGTGTACCTGTCCTCGCCCACCCTAAGTTTAATCACCTGTTCCTTCACTGTTGTCTTCCTCCTGATGTGACTGTGTAGTAGCTTTGGTTCAGTCTTGGCTTTGTTAGCTATATCATTTTCATACCTTTTCTCAGCTGCTCTTCTCACACTGACATACTCGTTCCTGGTTCTCTGGTATCTCTCTCTACTTTCTGGTGTTCTGTTATTACGAAAGTTCCTCCATGCCCTTTTGTTCAGCTCCTTTGCTTTCATACATTCCCTATTAAACCACGGATTCTTCCTTTGCTTCTCTGTTTTTTTCCTGTTGGGCTGGGACAAACCTGCTTACAGCCTCCTGACATTTTTGGGTGACATAGTCCATCATGTCTTGTACGGACTTGGTTCCGAGTTCTGTGTCCCAATGTATATCCCATAGGAATTTATTCATCTCCTCATAGTTTCCCTTTCTGTACGCCAGCCCTTTGGTTCCCAGTTCTTTTTGGGGGTGATAATTCCTAGCTCAACCAGGTACTCAAAGCTCAATACACTATGATCACTCATTCCCAAGGGGGCTTCCAACTTAACTTCCCTTAGTGGGGAAGTGTGTGTGGGGCAGCGAGACGGAGAGCCACGGCAATTCGGAGCCTGCGGATGAGACGAGGGCCGGTTGTTGACATTGGGGTTGCTAATAAGAAGTC
>WNGS01163002.1:14188491-14213306 GCA_020271785.1 Procambarus virginalis | reverse complement strand
AACTATCCCATGAGGCCAGCCATCAGTTCTGTGGTTATCTTATTGAGGTTATCTTGATTTGATTTCAAGGCGTAACGTCCCCGAGGCCCAGTCCACGACCTGGTCACTTTTTTAGTTACACAGCCCAGGAAGAAGCCGTAGCAGCTGTCTAACTCCCAGGTACCCATTTACTGCTAGGTGAACAGGGGCCAGAGGGTGAAAGAAACTCTGCTCATTTGTTTTCGTCTCCGCCGGGGATCGATCCTGAAATCTTAGGACTTCGAATACGAGCCGATGTCCACTCAGCCATCAGACCCCATGGATTCCCCATGTGGGATCCATTTCTTACAAGCTTTCAAATGGCTCACCAAAAACCTGTCCCCATTGTTAGGAACTATTTCATCTTCACATTTGATCAATTCTATTGAATTAGTTAACAAATTGAATAACGTTCCAATCACTCCTGATGTCAAGTTAATCAGTTTTGACGTTTGTTCATAGTTTGCTAAAGTATTGGTTGATGATATTCTTGATACCTCGATCATGAATTAATGAACTATTTATTACCTCTGTCTGCTGATATTACTGACAATCTAGTTAAGCTCTGTATAAAAGAATGTAATTTATTTTCAATAATGAGTATTATTTACCGACTTTTGGAATGGCAATGTGGAATCCTTTATCGCCTTTGCTTTTAAAATTGTACATGGAATTTTTCGAAATGATTTCTTTTTTCAAAAATTTACCCCTGGAATCATTCAATGGTTTAAATATGTTAATATTTTGTGTTATTTCACCTATTTTTTATAAGTGACCTGGCGGCTGAGTGGACAGCGCTCGGGGTTCGTAGTTCTACGGTTCCAGGTTCGATCCCCGGCGGAGGCGGAACAAACGAGCAGAGTTTATTTTCACCTCCGCCGGGGATCGAACCTGGAACGTAGAAACTCGAACCCGAGCGCATGTCCACTCAGCCGCCAGGTACTATAAAAAAATAGGTGAAATACACAAATATGATCAAACATATTTAACACCATTGAATGATTCCAGGGGTAATTTTGAAAAAAGAAATCATTTCGAAAAATTCCCTGTACAATTTTAAAAGCAAAGGGAGATAAAAATGGATTTTCCACATTGCCATTCCCAAAAGTCTGTAGAAATAATACTCCATTATTGAAAATAAATTTACATTCTTTTTATACGAGCTTAACTAGATTGTCATAATATCAGCAGACAGAGGTAATAAATAGTTCATTAATTCATGATCGAGCGTAATCAAGAATATTCATCAAACCAGAACTTAGCAAACTATGAACAAATGTCAAAACTGATTAACTTGACATCAGGAGTGATTGGAACGTTATTCAATTTGTTAACTAATTCAATAGAATTGATCAAATGTGAAGATGAAATAGTTCTAACAATGGGGAAGGTTTTTGGTGAGCCATTTTGAACGCTTGTAAGAACTGGATCCCACATGGGGAATCCCATGGGGTCTGATGGCTGAGTGGATCATCGCTCGATTCGAAGTCCTAAGATTTCAGGATCGATCCCCGGCGGAGACGAAAACAAATGAGCAGAGTTTCTTTCACCCTCTGGCCCCTGTTCACTAGCAGTAAATGGGTACCTGGGAGTCTAGACAGCTGCTACGGGCTGCTTCCTGGGGCTGTGTAACTAAAAAAGTGACCAGGTCGTGGACTGGGCTCGGGGACGTTACGCCTTGAAATCAAATCAAGATAACCCTCAATAAGATAACCACAGAACTGATGGCTGGCCTCATGGGATAGTTCAGCAATTAAAGTTCAACCCAAGTAAATGTAAGGGAATGAAACTAGCGGCGGAAACAGGAGGCCAGACACAGGATACCAAGGAGATGAAATCCTTCATGAAACGGACAGAGACAAAAATCTATGAGTTGATATCACACTAAACCTGTCTCCTGAAGCCCACATCAAAAGAATAACATCTGTGGCGAATGCAAGGCTGGCTAACATCAAAACTGCCTTCAGAACCTGTGTAAGGAATCTTTCCGAGCCATGTACACCACTATGTGCGACCAATCCTGGAGTATGCAGGCCCCAGCATGGAGCCCGTACACTGTCAAGCACAAGCCGGAACTGGTAGAAAAGTTCAGAGGTATGCCACTAGGCTTGTCCCAGAATAACAGGCATGAGTTACGAGGAAACGCGGCGTCAATTGCACCCAATGTCGCTGGACATCAGAAGAGCTCGGGGAAACTTGATCACCATATAAAAAAGTTATGTTTGATAATGCACTTTGGTACTTTGGTACTCGCACAAAGTGTCACGGTGGAAGCTGAGCCCCTTATGAGCCACAGAGACATTAGAAAGAAACATTTTGAGTGCCAGCGTAGTTAATAAATGGAATAACATTAGAAAGCAATGTGGTGGAAAACACACACTGAAGTGTAAATGCCCAAAAAGACCCATGCTGAAGTACAAATGGCCTGGAAGTTGCACCAATCTCTATTTTTTTTAATTTTTCTTTTTATTATTATTCCTCTCCTCATGTCTTCTTTAATACCCCATTCCCTCGTTGCTTTACGAAGGCGCTGCCAGCCCGTCAACTCAATCTTCCCCAAAATTGCAATTTAATAATAACAATCCAAGATAAACATCGACAGGGGGTTACATTCTCCCTATCTGTTTAACACTTATTTTATCGGTCATTATTGCATTTGAATGGCATTTCAACCTTGGCTTCTGTGTCTCCCGTGAAATTGCCATGCATTGTCTGCTGTGTAATACATATTTTTTTTGTATTGGGAATAACTGTATATGGCACATGGTATTGAAATATCCAAGTACTGCCTGTGTGATGTGTTCTGTGCTTCGTCCAAATGGAAATCGTGTGCCGATGTGAGTGAGTGTGGCGTTTGGGTAGATTTGGGATTGTACACACCTGAGTGTATATGACAAGTATGGTCATACTAGGTGAGTAGGTAGTATACTGGGTATAGTTAGTATAGTATACTATACTATACTATAGTATAGTAGGTATAGTATACTCCAGTATACTGGGTGTATGCAACAGGTCTGGTGCATGTTGAAGAGAGAAGCTTGATAACAGTTGTCTCCGTGGTGTAGTGGTAAGACACTCGCCTGGCGTTCCGCGAGCGCTATGTCATGGGTCGTCTATCCTGGCCGGGGAGGATTTACTGGGCGCAAATCCTTAACTGTAGCCTCTGTTTAACGCAACAGTAAAATGTGTACTTGGATGAAAAAACGATTCTTCGCGGCGGGGATCGTATTCCAGGGACCTGCCCGAAACGCTACGCTACTAGTGGCTGTACAAGAATGTAACAACTCTTGTATATATCTCAAAAAAAAGTTGTGCAGTGTGTGTGTGTACTCACCTATTTGTACTTACCTATTTGTGTCTTGGTGATCGAGCATTGACTCTTGGATCCGCTTCCGAGCCATCGGTCGTTTACAGCAATGACTCCTGTCCTATTTCCCTATCATACCTAGTTTTAAAATGATGAATTGAAGTTTGCTTCCACAACCTGTTCCTTAAGTCAATCCATTTTCCACTACTCTCACGCTAAAAGAAAAACTTCCTAACATCTCTGTGAATCATCTGAGTTTCCAGCTTCACCCATGTCCTCTCGTTCTGTTACTATTGCGTGTGAACATTTCGTCTATATTCACTCTGTCAATTCCCCTGAGTATTTTATACGTTCCTATCCTATCCCCCCTCTCCTTTCTTTTTTCTAGTGTCGTAAGGCACGTTCCTTCAGGCGATCTTCATACTCATTTCCTCGTAACTCTGGGACGAGTCTCGGTGCAAATCTCTGTCCTTTTCCAGTTTTCTTATGTGCTTCTTCAGATGGGGACTCCATGATGAGGAGCATACTCTAAGACTGGCCTCACGTAGGCAGTGTTAAGCGCCCTAATGCCTCCTTCTTAGGGTTTCTGAATGATGTTCTAACTTTTGCCAGTGTAGGTACGCTGCTGTCATTATCTATTTATATGTGCCTCAGGAGATAGGTTAGGTATTACGTCCACCCCAGGTACCTTTGGTCTCCTATCACCTAGTCCCATTTCCATAACTTACATGTGTGTGTGTGTGTGTGTGTGTGTGGTGTGTGGTGCTTGTGTGTGTGTGTGTTGTGTGTGTGTGTGTGTGTGTGTTTGTGTGTGTGTGGTGTGGTGTGTGTGTGTGTGTGTTGTGTGTGTGGTGTGTGTGTGTGTGTGTGTGTGTTGTGTGTGTGTGTGGTGTGTGTGTGTGTGTTTTTGTGCGTGGGCTGCGTGAGATCACCTTGACATATTACAGAGAAACATTACGGAGTGTAACTGGGGAACAGCTCCGCATTGTGTGCACAACCAGTGGGAATATGCATACACGAGTTTACGAGTTTTTTTTCCATTATAACTCTTACTTATAGAGCTTTCAGGACCGAGTTCCAGTGCCTGGTCCCCGCCTTTCTCTCTGCCGGTTGTATTATACCGCGACCTTCTTTGCTTCTTGTCGCAGCTATGAAAACTACGAATGGAAGGAGCCCCAACTACTGCCTATTCTAGTTAGTTCCACTTGGTTACTAGTTTTCTTATGAAGAGTCTTCCTCACGTCAATGTCTTGCCTGCTTGTCTAGCTTAAATACATGACCTCACTATGAACTACCCTCACCATAAATATCCTGTCTGTCTAATTCATCAATTGTCTAAGTATTTTATATGCTGGATCATGTTCTCTCTATTGATTTTTTCTTCACATCGTCGTTAGTTTCAGCTTCCTTAGATTATCCTGCAAGCTCAGCTCGCTTGTTTCTTGTTTAGAAAAGTCTGTTTTTTTTTTAATAAACTATGTACCTATTTAAATTTTTGTTTTTGGCTTTATGAGGTGGGTTCCACGATGATGCTGCGCTACTCTAACATTGGCCTCACACGTTCTGATAACGATCGGCTTCCCGATACATTTCTCTCACTGACCCGGGGTAGGTCCTCCACTATTGCTGTTCTTCCTTCTCATTATTACTTATATGCTATGCCTTGCATTATCTGGGTTGAAGTTAAGTAGCCATTTAACTGACGATGCTTAGACATTAATTAAATCTTTATAGATCTTCCTACAGTCTTCCCTCGTCCTGATTCACCTCGTTGGCTTTGTTTCAGCACAAGCAGTGACATAAAATAGTCTAGTTCGTCAGCTATGAGATTATATATATATGTATATTGGAAACCAACATAAAAAGGTAAGAACATGAGAATTATGGAAACTAGCAAGAAGACTCTGGTCTAACACGAAGCAGGATCCTCTACATCCACTCAAACTCAGTCATATGTGTGTGTCCACTCCGATGATTATATCAAAGGTTAACTACGGTGCCACACGAAATACTGACTAAAAAGATAGACGTTCCGGTATTTGGATCGTTGATGTGTTCAAGAATTGGATAAACATCCTATCGAAATTGTGGAGTTGGAGCCTTTGCAGAAAAGGCAGCATCGAGTTTCTGATCTTACATGATTGAGATAGTGGTGGTCCCTGGCGCAAATGTTGCTCTTCTGGATTGGCGACGCGTCGACACTTTAGTGTGGAGTGGGAGAACTCGTAACGCACTTGAAGCACTTGTTGTATCTCATAGAAGCGTGCTTCTCTAACTTGGTAAGATGGGATTTTGTTACTAGTTAAGATAGACACATATATGAATGGTTGTGAAATTGATAGAGGAGCTGTCACGATGAGCCAATAGCCCTTCTGCGTTTTCCCTAATTCTTATCTTACAGTCAAGGTACATGTGAGCATATACGGGCTCACCATAGCCCGTGCTACATGGACATTTCGTTCTGAGTAGCTGAATCTAAAACAAGAACAACAACATGATTCGCATACTCTTCTCTGGCAAAAGTCAGAACATCCTTCAGAAACTTAAATAAGGAGGTTTTTGTATCACTGCACACCACCTCCGTAAGACTAGTCTTAGAGTATGCCGCCCCATCGTGGAACCTCCATCTAAAAAAAAAAAGGCAGCTCGAAAAGGTGCAGAAATCTGCAAGGAGACTCGTTCCAGAGCTGCCAGGGATGAGGTACAAAGTCAAACTGAGGGAACTAAACCTGACGACTCTAGAAAGGAGGAGGGAGAGTGGGGGGACATGATACATACGTATAAAGTACTTAGAAGGATTGACAAGTTGGAAAGAGAGGAAATGTTTATGATAAATAACAATAGAACAAGCGGGCACGGATGGAAGCTTCTCAAATGTGTCATAGAGATGTTAGAAAGTTTTCTTTTAACGGAAGGATAGTGAGCAAATAGAATGACCTAAAGGAACAGATTGTAGAGGCTAACTCCATTCATAACTTTAAAAGTAGGTATGACAGGGAAATAGGCCAGGAGTCATTGCATTAGACAACCAACGGTTAGAAAAGCGGGGTTCAAGAGCTAGATCTCGATCCTGCAGGCACACTTGGTGAGTACACACACACACACACACACACAAAGAGAAGGCTGGGCGGACTGCATTTTATTGGATTGTCGGAAAGCCTTTGACACAGTACCGCATAAAGAGGCTGGTACATAAGCTGGAGAGACAGGCAGATGTAGCTGGTAAGGTGCTCCAGTTGATAAGGGAGTAACTGAGTAATAGGAAGCAGAGAGTTACGGTGAAGGGTGAGACCTCAGATTGGCGTGAAGTCACCAGTGGAGTCCACAGGGCGCTGTATTCGGTCCTATCCTGTTTCTGAAATATGTAAATGATCTCCCGGAGGGTATAGATTCATTTCTCTCAATGTTTGCGGACGATGCCAGAATTATGAGAAGGATTCAGACAGAGGAGGACTGCTTGAGGCTTCAAGAAGACCTAGACAAGCTGAAGGAATGATCAAACAAATGGTTGGTAGAGTTTAACCCAAGCAAATGTTATGTAATGAAGATAGGTGTAGGGAGCAGGAGGCCAGATACAAGGTACCATCTGGGAGATGAAATATTTCAAGAGTCAGAGAAAGAAAAAGACTTGGGGTTGATATCACGACAGACCTGTCTCCTGCAGCACATATCAAGAGGATAACATCAGCGGCATATGCCAGGCTGGCCAACATAAGAACGGTATTCAGAAACTTGTGTAAGGAACCATTCAGAACTTTGTCTACCACTTATGTTAGGCCAATCCTGGAGTATGCAGCCCCAGCATGGATATCTAGTCAAGGATAAGACCAAACTGGAAAAGGTTCAAAGGTTTGTCACCAGACTAGTACCCGAGCTGAGAAGTATGAGCTACGAGGAGAGACTACGGGAATTAAACCTCAATCCGCTGGAAGACAGAAGAGTTAGGGGGGACATGATCATCACATTCAAGATTCTCAAAGGAATCGATAGGGTAGATAAAGACAGGCTATTTAACACAAGGGGCACACGCACTAGGGGACACAGGTGGAAACTGAGTGCCCAAATGAGCCACAGAGATACTAGAAAGAACATTTTTAGTGTCATAGTGGTTGACAAATGGAATGCATTAGGAAGTCATGTGGTGGAGGTTGACTCCAAACACAGTTTCAAGTGTATATATGATAGAGCCCAGTACGCTCTATCATATCTACCTGTACACCTGATGATTGACGGTTGAGAGGCGGGACCAAAGAGCCAGAGCTCAACCCCCGCAAGCACAAATAGGTGAGTACACACACACCTCACACACAGTGTGTGTGTGTGTGTGATACTAAAGGAAGGAGCAGAAGCACTGTGCCTGCCACTCTCCATGGTGTATAACAAATCACTGTAACAGGTTAACTGCCAAAAAATTGGAAGACGGCTAATGTAGTCCCGATATACAAGAAAGGGGATAGACAGGAGGCACTGAACTACAGGCCAGTGTCCCTAACCTGCATACCATGCAAGTTGATGGAGAAGATTGTGCGCAAAAAGCTAGTGGAGCATCTGGAGCGAAGGAACTTTGTAGCACAGCATCAACATGGGTTCAGGGATGGCAAGTCCTGCCTCACAGGTCAGGACTTGAATTCTACGACCAGGCAACAAAAATCAGACAAGAAAGAGACGGTTGGGCAGACTACATATTTTTGGATTGTAAGAAAGCCTTTGATACAGTACCACACAAAAGGCTAGTGAAAAAGCTGGAGATGCAGGCAGGAGTGAAAGGGAAGGTACTCCATTGGATAAGGGAGTACCTAAGCAACAGAAGACAAGAGTCACTGTGAGGGGTGAGGTCTCAGATTGGCGAGACGTCACCAGTGAAGTCCTGCAGGGTTAGTCCTTGGACCAATACTGTTCTGATATATGTGAATGATCTCAAGGGAATAGAATCGTTCCTCACATTGTTTGCTGATAATGCAAAAATTACGAGGAGGATTAAGACAGAAGATGACAGTATGTGGTTACAAGATGAACTAGACAAACTGAATGAATGGTCCAACAAATGGCTAATAATGTTGAACCCAAGTAAATGTAAGGCAATGAAACTAGGAGGTGGAAACAGGAGGCCAGTCACAGGATACCGAATGGGAGATGATGTTTCATGAATCGGACAGAGAGAAAGATCTAGGAGTTGATATCACGGCAAACCTGTCTCCTGAAGCCCACATCAAAATAATACATCCGTGGCGTATGCGAGGTGGCTAACATCAGAACCGCTTCAGGAACCTGTGTAAGGAATCCTTCAGAACCTTGTATACCACATATGTAAGACCAATCCTGGAGTATGCAGCCCCAGCATGGCCCGTACCTTGTCAAGCACCAGATGAAACTGGAAAAAGTTCAGAGGTATGCCACTAGGCTAGTCCCAGAACTAAGAGGTATGAGTTACGAGGAAAGGCTGCGGNAATCCATCGTTGTCCACCCTGTCAATTCCCTGAGAATTTTATATGTGGGATCATGTCTCCCTAGCTCTTCTGTCTTCCAGCGATGTGAGGTGCAGTTCACGTATTGTATGTAGCCTCATACTATCCTCCTCTGTCCTGATCCTCCTCATAATTTTTGCATCATCAGCAAACATCGAGAGGAACGAGTCAATTCCTTCTGAAAGACCATTTACGTATATCAGAATACGCACAAGCACACACATATCGTGCGTGCTTGTGCGCGCGCGTGGTGGTAGCGGAGTGTTTGGTCGACCTCTCCACCCACCTTACCCTGACTTCTCTAGCCTCCCTCTTCTGCATGAATGAGAATGTTGTCATGAACGGGACCTAAAAGTCATGGTCGTGTATATGAGACACAGTCAACCTTTATGGTGGCGGGATTTATAGAGCATCTTCAATCATTTAAATTTGATAAGCATCACCAGGCCAACCCGTACTCGAAATAGAATGTCTCATTTGACGTATAATCTACCTAAGGCCAAAAATTATTATGGGGGCTTACCCGGGGGTCCGACGACTGAGTGGAGAGCGTCCGGGTTCGCTCCTTGGCGGAAACAGAAACAAATGGGCAGAGTTTCTTTCACCCTAATGCTTCTGTTCACCTAGCAGTAAATAGGTACCTGGAAGTCAGACATCGGCCACGGAGCGCATCCTGGGGATGTGTGTGTGTGAAAATTAGGATTAAACGACTTGCCAAAAACGCTATGCGTGCTAGCGGTTATGCAAGAATGTAAAAACACTTGTATAAATTAATAAATAAATAAATAAACAAATAAATAAATAAATAAAAAATAAATAAATAAATAAATAAATAAATAAATAAAATAAAACAATTGTCGTACTATAAAAACGTGGCGGCTCACGAAATTGACATACTGTCTCGTTTTCTGTTATGGGTCTTCTGGTAGGTTAGGATTGGGCGCATTAGTACGATAGTTTCTTGACGATGGGGAAATTTAGGAGGACGCGGGATACTCCAGATCTGTTGATTTCCTTATCTCCAAAAAACCACAATTACTGCTGCACATTGTTTCACAAGCATAGCATCTTACAAAGAAAAAGAGTGACAGCTAAGATCTAGATGGAAAATAAAAGAAATCTTTGACCATATACGAATGTTTATTTTTTTAATTAAACGTATTTTCGTGTATGAAATGTTGATGGTATTAATCGAGTGTCATTTTTTGGTTCCATTTGCATCAGTTACGAACACCGTCGGGGGAGCCGACAGCTGAGTGGCCAGCGCTTCGGATACGTAGTCCTGAGGTTCCGGGTTCGATCCCGGTGGAAGCAGAAACAAAAATGGGCAGAGTTTCTTTCACCCTGATGTCCCTGTTTCCTAGCAGTAAATAGGTACCTGGGAGTTTAGACAGCTGCTACGGGCTGCTTCCTGGGGATGTGTAACAAAAAGGAGGCCTGGTCGAGGACCGGGCCGCGGGGACGCTAAGCCCCGAAATCATCTCAAGTTAACCGTCGAGTATGAGACGTAGTACTGGTGCTCCTTGTTAGTTACTGGGAGAGAAGAGAGTTCAGCATCAGAAAATTATTCTACAAAACTTATTACATAACGATTGAGATGACAGATCTTAATCGGCCGTTATCGGGAAGCCCGTCCTCCCCAGCGTTCATAACCTCACTAAAATGATGTACTAAATTGCTCGAACCTAACCAAGGATCCATGAAAAGAAAACCGGGACATCACGACTGTTTTGCGAGCCGCTGTGATTAATAGTACGTCATATGTTGACGTTGGGGGATTTATATGTCAAAATACGATGCGACTGGTAGTAGAGGGGCCCCCTTGTACACCCCGTGTACCTAAGGTGGTCTGGACCCCCACACCCATAAATGTGTGGCCACGTCTGTGGTAGAAAATAATAATAAAAAAAATACCAAAGCCGACCCAGAGTCCCCACTACCAATATCAAAGACGACCCAGATCCCCAACACCATCCACAACAAAGATAGTCTAGAGCTCGACCAACCACAGTTAAAGCACTTTAGAGCAACCCACCCCACAACTAAGAAGCTTCAGAGCCCCCTCCTTATATCTAAGACGATCTACAGGCCCCCACCACCACCCACACCTAAGGCACTCTAAAAACCACTACCATCTCATAGCCAAGGCGCTCAAGAGCCGCCCACCCCATAGCTAAGGCGCTTAAGGGTTGCCCACCCCATAGCTAAGGCGCTCAAGGGCCCCCATCACATAGCTAAGACGGTCAAAAGCCCTCACTACCCCTCTGCTAAGACACTCTGATGCTCCCACTACCTCATAGCTAACATACCCTAGAGGCACAACAACTCACAACTAAAGCGCTCTAGATCTCTCACAACACCACAGCTGATACGATCTGGAGCCCCACTTCACAGCTAAGACGATACAGAGCCCTACAGCTAAGACACTCTGAAGCCTCCCACCCGGCCTCGCTTCACTGACTTACTCTGGAAACTTGGAGCATCCGGCCTGACCCTCAGTGACCTGGCCCAATGAGAGACAAAAACTAGAGAGGAGCAGCAACTGACCTCGGGCTGGGTATATAAGGCCCCGCCCCGGCCCTCACAAGACATCCTCAGCCCGTCCTCACTACACCAACATGAAGCTCGTGAGTCTAATTTAAACCCATGTGAATAATATAACAATAATATATTTCCTGGTGTTGAACATAGCGAGACGCGAAACAGCTCCTCGTTATAGGTCAAATATCCACGGGGGAAATCGCATATTCTTTCTTGATTTTATTTTAACTGTGCTAATGTTTAGCGCCTTTTGCCACTTTTTTCAGGTAGTCGTCGCCTGCCTGGTCGTCGCGGCTGTCGCTGCCCCACAGTTTGGTCATCAGTTCCCCGTCACGATCGCCCAGACTACCGCCACATCGCCGTCCTGAGGGACAACCGCCAGGATAATGGCGATGGTAACTTCAGCTACGACTTCGAGACTGAGAACGGCATCGCCGTGAGCGCCGTTGGTCGGCCGGGCTCCAAGGGTCAGAGCAACATCCAGGGTTCCTACAGGTGAGTCCATCGCTACTCATGAACATTCCCTTTAAACAAGGTTACTATAAGGGAATCGTTATTTATTTAACATCCCATGTACCCAACGTTCCGGCATGTCTATTTTCCTCATAAACATTTCCAGCATCTCTCTCTCTGTTCATCATCCCGTCAGAATCATGCCAGCCGTTCCTTCTCCCTCTCAGGTTCACCCTTCCTGACGGCACCCCGGCTGAGGTTCGCTACGTCGCCGACGAGTTCGGGTTCCGCGCCGAATCTCCGCTGATCCCCACGCCCCACCCTCTCCCCGCCCACGCCATCGAGCAGATCCGCAACGCCGAGGAGCAGCGCCGTCGGGGCGTCGTCTGGAACTAATTCAGGAGCGGAAAACCCAGAAGATGGTTTTGACACTACAACGAGGAGGGACGAGCCATGCAGTAGCCAGGCACACGGTTCCGCTTCGCCCTAGGCAGAGTGCTCCTTCTTCCGCTAAAAAAAGTCACAGAATTTTTAGCTAAGATGACGATACCTTATCAAATCTATTTTCCCCGACGATGTATTATTGACTTCTCTTAATAAATATTGTGACTCCGAATCTCAACGTATATTAATTTTCTTTGTTTGTGATAAAATTGACTGGAAGCAAATTGTGGTGTTTGCGCATCAGAGTAAATTGTGAGAGAGGCCTTCACACACGGGGATGACGGATGCTGTGTCTCACTTAAGGAAATTTATTATCACTTCACATCAACAACAGGAAATATATTTTCCTTTAGTTTGAAAATAAACTATCTTAAACTACAACAAATAATAATTATTATATTATAAATTCTCTCCAGTGTCTCCCGTACTCACTAATATTTTGGAATTAGAAGATGAGGTCGGGATTTATTACGAGAAAAACATGACAACTGAAAGTTCATTGATAGAAAGTCCCTTTCTCCTGCACTCAATGTCAGATTTTGTATAATGAATATTGGATACTTCACTCCACCATTGGATACTTGTTTACCTGACCTCCCTGGCACTTAATCAAGTATTCCCAGTTTACTGTTTACCTAACTTCTCTAGTACTTAAGTACGCCTAGTCTATTGTTTACCTGACTTAGTACTCAAAGCCTACTGTTTACCTGACTCATCTGACACTCAAGTACTCCTAGTTCATCGTTTACATGGCTCACCTAGCATTCCAGGTGCCCAGGCTTCTGACTCACCCAAACAATACATATATAAATGAATATCCACCTGAAATCAATTAAGCTCACGTGATATGAAGATCACAAGGTTATGTAAAGTTAAAATATACTCTCAGTTCTTATAGCAAACGTTCAGTTAAAGTCTATGAAGACGCGTTTCCAGTTGAAATATTACTTCTAGTTCTACCTTCTAGTAAATCCCGACCTTCTTCGTTGCATTTACAAATGAAACAAAACTGCTCGAAGGAGATGCACTAAACGTTCTTTCAAACGATGAAATTACTCTCAAAACCAGCCCGTCCTCCAAAAATGGGGTGGTAAATGTAAGGAGACAAATAAGTGCAATTATGTACTATTCATAGCAGTTAGGAATTGTACTTATTTTCACTTAGTATTAAATCGTACTGTAAAATATATTGTGAATATTTGAATTTACCTGAAAAACTGAATAGAAAACCACAACCTCACCTAACCTTCTTAGTTTTTGAAGATAATAATTTTATTGCTTCTTAATTACAATTAGTACTTAACCTATAGCTATATTGATATTACAGTTTTATAAAACTAATAAAACAAAACTAAAATATATCAATAAATTGTAAAATAACTCAGGATATTTTAAAATGTATGAAATCTCTATTGTTTAATAAACTTGAAAAAGAAATTCCTGATATGTAAAACTTGTGTAACGCAAATTAAAATTGAAAACTTCATCCTAAAATTCTGAGTGTCTTAACAGAAAACGACGAGAATTAAATCGGGGGAGGGAGTTTGGTAAATGTAACAGCCCCATAAGTGCAATTATGCACTGTTTGTCAGTAAGAAAGTGTACTTATTACACTTAGTATTAAATCGTACTATCAATTCGGAGGACGGGTTGCTCAAAACACACCAGGGGGTTTATACAATCTTTATTGACAACGGATCATTGGCTGCTCAGGATGTCTTAAAAGCTCCTAACAGGAAGACTATACCGGGAGTTCGAATGTGTTACTTACGCGGCCCCTAACAGCGGATTCGATGAAATATATGTTTCCTAAAATTGACCATCGAGTGCTGTTGGGAGGTTGGGTTAAAAGTCTTGCGACTTCCAACCTTTTTTTGTACAGTCAGTATTGTCTAGTTGGTATAGGTTTGGACATGCTGAGGTTCATGGAGCCCTGGCTGTCTGGGTTCGAATCATATATATATTAACCTAAAAGGGGTACCACCTCTGGTGCAACTGTAGAGACCCATAGCCTCGGAGAAGAAAATAAAGAGTACTCAGAAGACCTTGTGGATCCTCACTGAACACTTTGATATTTTCATCTCCTACCACCCCTATTCTTTTTGCATATGTATATGAATATCTCACTTTATTTTAAAAATTTCATTACACAAAAAAAAGGGTTACAACATTGGTTACATGCAGGGTACAAGGCTACTTGTCACTGGTTTTAGAGTTCCTATAGTTCCTCAGATGGCAGGTAAGAACCATGGATGCAGTGAGCATTTCCTCTCTGGATCGCCATACTAAGGCGCTGAAAGAGAAAACTGACAGTTCTAGGGTCTCTAGTTGTTTCAGTTAGCTTGGACCCTAGCTCCTTAAAAAAACTAGCAGCACTTTTACCCCAGGTGCCAAGTGTCTCTGAGGTAATGGGGACAAAATTGTAGTGGTGATCAAGATCTCTGTATTTATGCGACTTGGCTGCTTCCCGGTGATTGGCAGCACCGTCTGCTTGTGCAGCACTGAAATCAACATAGGTGTTGGCCAAAGTTGAAACACAAATGTAAGTCCCACACCAACTGTCTACCATTCTTCCAGAGTTTCATCATGATCCCGTCTTAGCGACCAACAGGCTTATCAGAGTTGCGGGGCATTAGGTAACTGGGTTCTCTCTCTGCAGGACATCCGGCTGTGGTGAGGCTTCTCTTAATAATGTCATTAACCTCGCTGTGTCTTGCATGCCATCCTCCCGTGCTTTGGCAGAAAAGCTCGTGCCGTCCGTACCTGTCGGCCACTGCATCACCGCAAATACACCTGTATTCGGTGTGGACTGGGGCAGCGAGACGGAAAGACACAACAGTTCGGAGGGCCTGCGGTGTGAGTCGCGTGCCGGTTGCTGGCATTGGGGTTGCTAATAGGAAACCACCTGCATGGGGAGCTGCTGCAGCTGTAAGTCGGGCAGTGTCATGTGCCGTTGTCGCAGCTGCTTGGTCGACAATGGAGCGATCACACACACACACACACACACACACACACACACACACACACACACACACACACACACACACACACACACACACACACACACACACACACACATATATATATATATGTGTGTGTGTGTGTGTGTGTGTGTGTGTGTGTGTGTGTGTGTGTGTGTGTGTGAACAAGCCTGAATGGTCCCCAGCCATATATGCAACTGAAAACTCACACCCCAGAAGTGACTCGAACCCATACTGCCAGGAGCACTATGCATCTGGTGTACATGACACCTTAACCACTCGACCATCACGACCGGACAAAAGATGATGGTCGTCAGGGTGGCCAGAATTCATAAGAGAATAGTGTGCCAGTGTCACATACAGACCCCCACGACGTTTTTTGGCACTGCCCACCAGCTCCACAGCTAAATATTTTCAAAAACAAACTTAAAAAAATCTTACAGTAATATGCACCATTATTCAATGATCAGCTGTCAGGCCCCTTAGCTATATATATGGATGTATATATATGGATATAAAGATGAGTAAGTGGATGAATACATACATGGATTGAAAAAATAATAAGTGGATATATAGATAGATAAATAGAAAGATGGATAGATAGATAGGTGAATGGATTGATAGATGAGCGGATGGCTGAACAGTTGGATGGAAAGATGAATTGATGGAGGGATAAATGGATAGAGAGATGGATGGACATAGGTATTGTATGTTGGCAATCATACAATACCTATGATGGTATTCCTACCAACATCTCGATACCTACCTTTATGACAAAGTTAATTCCCCAAATTAGAAACCTATCATATTAAGAAATTAATATTATTTCGCCCATATGCAATACGTTACGCAGAAAAAACTAAACCACGTACAAAAAATATAACTATTTACTCAAATATCCCTTCCGCCTAAACCGACCCCCCAACACCAGACCCCCAACATCAGACCCCAACACCAGACCCCAACACCAGACCCCGAACACCAGACCCCCAACATCAGACCCCCAACATCAGACCCCCAACACCAGACTTCCAACACCAGACCTAACATTAGACCCCCTTTACCTGCCTCTCATCTGCCTCTCATCTGCCTCTCATCTGTCTCTCATCTGTCTCTCATCTGCCTCTCACCTGCCTCTCATCTGACTAGCATGACACAGCTTGCAGCATCCGTACTGACCTTGGATGACCCGGACAGGTGAACCACAATAACTGGAAGGGAGCAGCACCTGACCTCGGGCGGGGTATATAAGTCCCCGCCCTTGTTCTTCTGCCGCCATCTGCAGCCCGCCATTATCCCACCAACATGAAGCTCGTGAGTCTTAAGCTGAAAGATATATATATATATATATATATATATATATATATATATATATATATATATATATATATATATATATATATATATATATATATATATATATATATATATATATATATATATATATATATATTAGTGTTTTGTTATATTAAATAGTTATCTATGTTATATATAATCCTGGGTTTTAATAAGGCATGCCTCCTGTCCCTTTCAGGTAGTCGTCGCCTGCCTGGTCGTCGCGGCTGTCGCTGCCCCGCAGTTTGGCCATCAGTTCCCTCGTCACGATCGCCCAGACTACCGCCACATCGCCGTCCTGAGGGACAACCGCCAGGATAATGGCGATGGTAACTTCAGCTACGACTTCGAGACTGAGAACGGCATCGCCGTGAGCGCCGTTGGCCGGCCGGGCTCCAAGGGCCAGAGCAACATCCAGGGGTCCTACAGGTGAGTCCATCGCTACTGTTGTTGTTAAAGATTTGCTACTTGGAACAAGAAGTTCCAAGTAGCACGGGCTATGGTGAGCCCGCAGTGGATGTCTATAAGTGTGTGTGTGTGTGCATCGCTACTCTTGAACACTCCCCATAGCCTGGGGGTCCTACAAGTGACTCCTTGCTACTTATGAACATTACCCTTAAACAAGTTTAGTGTTGTGGAATCGTCGTTACTTTAACGTTCCCTGAACCTAGCGTTCCAACATGTGTATCGTCAGTGCTCATAAACATTTCCAGCATCTCTCTCTCTCTGTTCATCATCCCGTGAGAATCATGCCAGCCGTTCTTCCTCCCTCTCAGGTTCACCCTTCCTGACGGCACCCCAGCTGAGGTCCGCTACGTCGCCGACGAGTTGGGCTTCCGCGCCGAGTCTCCGCTGATCCCCACGCCCCACCCTCTCCCCGCCCACGCCATCGAGCAGATCCGCAACGCCGAGGAGCAGCGCCGTCGGGGCGTCGTCTGGAACTAATTCAGGAGCCGGAAAACCTCATCACTAAAAACGTAGCTCACGAAACTTTTTACCGTGTAAATAGGTTTTGTCCGGACGTGTATTGATGTTTATGAATAAACTATCTGAGTCAAAAATTTAGCGAATGTTATTTTCTTTATTCGTGATCAAATTCAGTGAAATGTGTGAGAGAGCGGTGTCTGAGAGGCCTCTGTTATTCGGAAATGACAAATTCTATTTAACAACGAAGAAATAGGACAAAGGTGAAGGAGAGACCGACTCGTCTCTCCTTCCTCTTATCCTACAGGTCGTGCCTTGAGTAACACGACGCAGCGTATGCCATCCGGATTGACCCTAGGGTTCATGGCCAGGTGAGTCACCATCAATGGAATGAGCAGCACCCGACCTCTGATGAGTTCAGATGGCCCCGCCCCAGCCCACAGCAGCCGAACGGATATGCACCTGTTTACCCCACTTCTCGGTATATATATAGGCAGAGAGTTTACAGGTCAAAAGATTACGTGCTATTCATGCCCGTGCCACCTCTTGGGTGCCTTCATCTTCGTTAATCAATCAAGACCAAAGCAGAGACCCAGAAACCCTTCAAGATGTTGCACGCCTTAAGATCACATTCACTTCAAACATCTACCACCTCTGGACTACTCACGCCCGTGCCACCTCTTGTGGTGGCCAAATCTTCATCAATAACCAATCAATCAAAACTAGAGTATAATTGCTGGTTCATCAATAAGACAGGGGGTCAGAGCCTAAATAACCCTCCAGAGACTGGTGAGCCTTAGGGCATCTCCAAACATCATCCCATCCTCACACATGAGACTAAACCCAAAAATTATTCACATGTCATGTAGCAATTTTGTTCAGTGTCTCCCCTTGTGTTAAGTTGACCTCGTTACCGTCCCTGCAAAACTGTCTCATGATTATCTCCTAAACCATACTTCTCTATTGAACAAATGAATCACCCCCTCAACTTTGCGTTGTTCTCTGCACAAAGTCAGAGAACGCGTTTAAGGAAAACATATATCGTGCGTTTCTTTGACGACTCGGGTGATAGTATGAACTTACAACTTTTTTCTTGACAATCTCGTCGAAGGTCATCCCATCTTTGGCAACTTCTTCCACCCCCCCCCCCCTCCTCCCGTCCTCTGTCAAAGAAATGAGTGGAATTTTAAACAAGAAATTCATCTCTATATTTGCTTGAGGGGAATTTGATATTATGACCGCATCTGACAAACCTACGTAAGGTTACGAAAGATATGTTGACTAGTTCAGATGTTACCAGAGCAAAAATTATTAAATAAATAGAAAATTTAAAATCTAACAAATCCCCTGAGGCTAGACGAAGTATTTGCAAGGGTGCTTAAGAACTGTAAAGAAGAACTTAGTTTCGCTAGCATATTTAATAAATCATCAGAGTTGAGCAGAACATTGAATGCTTGGAGAGTCGCAAATGTTGGGCCTCTTTATAAGAAGTGAAAGTTCGATCACTTGCATCCAGATATTGGCCAGTTACCTTAATGTCTATTGTCGAAAAATGGCTTAAAACGAAAATAGCAAAAGCCTACATCTTAAAATAAATATAGATTAATGAATTATTCACGACATGATTTTACTAAGGGGCAGCTCGTGTTTGACAAATTTTCTCTTATTCTTTTCTAGAATACCACAAGTAGATGACAGTGGAGAAGAGTGCAACACTTTATACCTTAACTTTAGCAAAACCTTTAATATTCTACCTCAAATGAGACTAATTAGAAAGTTAGAGGCTATAGCATTAGGTGAGGGGGGGACTATCCTAAAGTTGTATTAGGGCATGGAAACGAAAATAAATGATATTATCTCTGGTGCAATATTCCCAAGGGGGGTCCAATTGATATGGGGAATGGCAGTCCCCGTGGCGAAGTGGTAAGACACTCACCTGGCGTTTCGCAAGCGCTTTGACCTGGGGTTCGTATCCTGGCAGGGGAGGATTTACTGGGTTTCAATCCTTAACTGTAGCCTCTGTTTACCCAACAGTAAAATGGGTACCTGGTTGTTAAACGATTTGGCGGGTCGTTTTCCGGGGAATATTAGGATTAAGGACCTGCCCGAAACGCTCTGCGTGCTAGTGGCTTTACAAGAATGAAAGAACTCTTGTATATACAAATAAAAAAATAAAAAAACATATAGAAAGAAAGATAACAAAGGCAAGGAGGAGGAGGAGGAGTTGCTCTCCTTGTAAAACGGGAGTGGAAATTTGAAGAACTCAAGAATCAGAGTTAAAACGTATTCACAAACGTCATCATTGGGACACTGACAGCAGATGGAAATAGAATAGTGGTCCTGGTAATTTACCCCCCCCCCCCACCAAAAAACAGAAGACCCCCCCCCCAGCCAAACAGCAGAAGACCCAGGCAGGAATATATTGACAACAACAAAGCATGCATAGATGCATTGCATAGAGCAGCAACGGTGACACACGCAATTAGAGCTAAACTTTTAGCCATTGGGGGACCTAAATCATAGAGAGATTAATTGGGATTCCAGAAATCCTCATGGTGGTGAAGAAACGAGGGGAGCGAAATTAGTGGAAGTTGTAGAAAAAAAATCTTAACACAACATGTAAAGGAGGCCACAAGAGAAAGAGGAGGAGATAAACCAAATATACTGGACTTGATCTTCACGCAGAATGAGGAAGACATTGAGAACTTAAAGCATGAAATACCACAAGGAACAATTGATCATTGTGTCCTGGTATTCGACTACATGATGGAACTCAGAACAGTGCCCATAAGACAAGGAGTCAGGGAAGGGAGAGCAGACAATAAGAAAGGAGACTACATGAAAGTGAGAGAGTGTCTGGGAAGTAGAGGAGGAACTTAAAGGGAAATGATGGATCAAGTATAATCGATGTGAAAAGAGGCAGAAGAGAGATTCATACCACCTTTAATGGGGGAAAAAGTAGAACATGGAGACATATCTCCTATTTCTAGTAGGAGATATGTCCCCATCATTGAAACATGGTTCAACCCAAGGTTTAATAGACAGTGCCAGGAAGCAAAAGAACAAAGCAAGAGGGAGTGGAGGAAATAGAGAATGCAAAGGACAGCGGTAAACCGGAATAAAAGCAACATGACCAGGAATGACTACATAAACATAAGAAATTTGATAGAAAGAAAATATGAAAATGATATTGCCTCCAAAGCAAAGAGCCAACTGAAACTCCTACATTGCCATATAAGAAGGAAAATGAGAGTGAATGACCAAGTGACCAGGTTACGGAAAATGGGAGGCCAGTATACAGAAAATGATAAAGAAATTTGTGAGGAGCTCAACGCCAGCTTCCATGGAGTGTTCACCATTAAGCCTGAACAGCAGAAGAAGTAAGAATACAGCTAGCAACACTGGATGTAACTAAAGCTCCTGGGACAGATAGAGTATCACCATGGCTGTTTAAAGAAGCAGCACAGGCCCTCAGCATACCTCTAGCATTACTCTATAATGAGTAACTTACACAGGAGGAAATGCCCATCTACTGAAGGAAGTAAAATGTGGCACCAGTCTACAAGAAAGAAGATAGAGAAGTGGCACTTAACTACAGACCAGTGTCGATCACAAGCATCCCTTGTAAAGTATTTGAAATAATTATAAGATTAAGACTAGTTGCACACCAAGAAAGAAGTAGGTTTGTAAGTAAACAACAACACTGCTTTAGAGAAGGGGAAATCATGTCTGACGAACCTCCTGGAGTTTTATGATAAGGCAAAACAAAGAAGGATGAGCAGATTGCATATTTCTGGACTGCCGAAAACCCTTTGAAACAATGCCACACAGAAGGTTACTATACAAACTTGAGAGGCAGGCAGGAGAAGACGGAAACACACTACCATAGGTAAGGAATTACCTGACAAACAAGTGTCGGAGAAAGAGTAAGTGAGGGGTGAGGAGTCCGAATGGCGTAGAGTAACAAGCAAGTGCTTCAAGGATCGGTGCTGGGACCCATTATATTTCTAATTTATGAAAATAACTTGAATGCAAAAGTTAATATTTTTTTTCCAGTTGATGTAAAACTAATGAGGAGGGTTGAGACATATGTGGATTGTAAGATGCTCCAGGATGACTTGATATAGTTGCAGAGATGGTCCGAAAAATGACTGCTAGAGTTCAACACCAACAAGTGCAAGGTGATATAAATGGGGACAGAAGACCGAAGGGCCAATATACGATGAAGGGAAACTACTTCCCTATAACGTCTAGAGAAAAAGACCTGGGAGTGGACATAACACCTAACCTAACTCCAGAGGCTCAAATAAATAGAATAACGTCAGTCGCATGACTGTGACTTCCACATGTGAGCATATACGGGCTCACCATAGCCCGTGCTACATGGACATTTCGTTCTGAGTAGCTGAATCTAAAGCAAGAACAACAACATGATTCGCATACTCTTCTCTGGCAAAAGTCAGAACATCCTTCAGAAACTTAAATAAGGAGGTTTTTGTATCACTGCACACCACCTCCGTAAGACTAGTCTTAGAGTATGCGCCCCATCGTGGAACCTCCATCTAAAAAAAAAAGGCAGCTCGAAAAGGTGCAGAAATCTGCAAGGAGACTCGTTCCAGAGCTGCCAGGGATGAGGTACAAAGTCAAACTGAAGGAACTAAACCTGACGACTCTAGAAAGGAGGAGGGAGAGGGGGGGGGGGACATGATACATACGTATAAATACTTAGAAGGATTGACAAGTTGGAAAGAGAGGAAATGTTTATGATAAATACAATAGAACAAGCGGGCACGGATGGAAGCTTCTCAAATGTGTCATAGAGATGTTAGAAAGTTTTCTTTTAACGGAAGGATAGTGAGCAAATAGAATGACCTAAAGGAACAGATTGTAGAGGCTAACTCCATTCATAACTTTAAAAGTAGGTATGACAGGGAAATAGGCCAGGAGTCATTGCATTAGACAACCAACGGTTAGAAAAGCGGGGTTCAAGAGCTAGATCTCGATCCTGCAGGCACACTTGGTGAGTACACACACACACACACACACACACACACACACACCCACCACACACAAAACACCCAAGATATGATGGACTACATCACGCAAAAGTGCAAGGAAGCAGCAAACAAGTTTGTCCCAGCCAAAAGGAAAACAGTGAAATGAAGATGAGAAACCCATGGTTTAATCAGAGATGTAGGCTAGCTAAGCAACAAAGTAAAAGGACATGGAGAAACTATAGGAATAACAGGACACTGGAGAGCAGAGAAAGATACCAGAATGCCAGGAATGAATATGTCAGGATGAGAAGAGAGGCGGAAAGACAATACGAAAACGACATCGCAAGCAAGGCAAAGACTCAGCCTAAATTGCTGCATAGCCACATCAGGAGAAAAACAACAGTAAAGGAACAGGTTATGAAATTAAGGATAGGGGCAGAAGGATTCACTACAAACGACAAGGAAGTGTGTGAGGAACTGAATAAGAAATTCCAAGAGGTCTTCACCCTAGAACAAGGAGAAATCCCAGAGTTAGAGAGGGGATAGCTAACCAGGAACCACTGGAAGAGTTTGAGATTACAAGCGGGGAAGTAAGAAGTGTTTACTAGAGTTGGATGTGACAAAGGCTATAGGCCCAGATGGAATCTCTCCTTGGATACTTAAGGAAGGAGCAGAAGAACTGTGCCTACCACTCTCCATAGTGTATAACAAATCTCTGGCAACAGGGGAACTGCCAGAAATTTGGAAAGCAGCTAATGTAGTCCCGATATACAAGAAAGGGGATAGACAGGAGGCACTGAATTACAGGCCAGTGTCCCTAACCTGCATACCATGCAAGCTGATGGAGAAGATTGTGCGAAGAAAGCTAGTGGAGCACCTGGAGCGAAAGAACTTTGTAACACAGCACCAACATGGATTCAGGGATGGCAGGTCCTGCCTCACAGGGTTACTTGAATTCTACGACCAGGCAACAAAAATAAGGCAAGAAAGAGAAGGGTGGGCAGACTGCATATTTTTGGATTGTCAGAAAGCCTTTGATACAGTGCCACACAAGAGGCTAGTGAAAAAGCTGGAGATGCAGGCTGGAGTGAAAGGGAAGGTACTCCGTTGGATACAGGAGTACCTAAGCAACAGGAGACAAAGAGTCAGTGTGAGGGGTGAGGTCTCAGATTGGCGAGACGTTACAAGTGGAGTCCCGCAGGGGTCAGTCCTTGGACCTATACTGTTTCTGATATATGTAAATGATCTCCCAGAGGGTATAGAATCGTTCTCTCAATGTTTGCCGATGATGCAAAAATTATGAGGAGGATTGAAACTGAGGACGATAGTAGGAGGCTACAAGACGACCTAGACAGACTGAGTGAATGGTCCAACAAATGGCTGTTGAAGTTCAACCCGAGTAAATGCAAAGTAATGAAACTAGGCAGTGGAAACAGGAGGCCAGACACAGGATACAGAATAGGAGATGAAGTACTTAATGAAACGGACAGAGAGAAAGATCTAGGAGTTGATATCACACCAAACCTGTCTCCTGAAGCCCACATAAAAGGATAACATCTGCGGCATATGCGAGGCTGGCTAACATCAGAACAGCGTTCAGGAACCTGTGTAAGGAATCATTCAGAATCTTGTACACCACATATGTAAGACCAATCCTGGAGTATGCAGCCCCAGCATGGAGCCCGTACCTTGTCAAGCACAAGACGAAGCTGGAAAAAGTCCAAAGGTATGCCACTAGACTAGTCCCAGAACTAAGAGGCATGAGTTACGAGGAAAGGCTGCGGAAATGCACCTTACGACACTGGAAGACAGAAGAGTAAGGGGAGATATGATCACAACCTACAAAATCCTCAGAGGAATCGACCGGGTAGACAAGGACAAACTATTCAACACTGGGGGGACGCGAACAAGGGGACACAGGTGGAAACTGAGTACCCACATGAGCCACAGAGACGTTAGAAGGAACTTTTTCAGTGTCAGAGTAGTTAACGGATGGAATGCATTAGGCAGTGATGTGGTGGAGGCTGACTCCATACACAGTTTCAAGGGTAGATATGATAGAGCCCAGTAGGCTCGGGAATCTGTACACCAGTTGATTGACAGTTGAGAGGCGGGACCAAAGAGCCAAAGCTCAACCCCCGCAAGCACAAATAGGTGAGTACAAATAGGTGAGTACACACACACACACACACACACACACACACCCACACACACACCTGATGACGGTAAATTAAAATCAATTCTCCAAAATTCATTCTTTATTTCGAGTCTGACGCGACACTTGAACGCGTTTCGTAAAACCCAGCAATCAACAGCCAAGTTAACGTACAACTATATTCTACCACTTCAA
>WNGS01163002.1:14159280-14175988 GCA_020271785.1 Procambarus virginalis | reverse complement strand
GAATAAAAAAATAATATTAATAAAATAAATAAAAAATACATATAGTGGTAGTACAAGATTCTGAATGGTTCCTTACACAAGTTTCTGAACGCGTTCTTATGTTAGCCAGCCTGGCATATGCCGCTGATGTTATCCTCTTGATATGATGCCTCAGGAGACAGGTCTGGTCGTGATATCAACCCCCAAGTCTTTCTCTCTGCTCTGAAGTATTCTCTTCCCTAATGGTACCTTGTATCTGGCCTCCTGCTCCCTACCCTATCTTCATTATCTACATTTGCTATGGGTTAAACTCTAACAGCCATTTGTTCGACATTCCTTCAGCTGTCTAGGTCTTCTTGTAAGCCTCAAGCGTCCTCCTCTGTCTAATCCTTTCATAATTTTGGCATTCGTCGCAACATTGGAGAAATGATTCTATACCCTTGGGAGATCATTTACATATTCAGAAACAGGATAGGTCCAAGTACAGAGCCCTGTGGGACTCCACTGCTGTGACTTTACGCCAATCTGAGGTCTCACCCCTCACCGTACTCTCTGCTTCCTATTGCTAGGTACTCCCTTATCAACTGGAGCGCCTTACTAGCACATCTGCCTGTCTCTCAGCTTATGTACAGCCTCTTGTGCGGTATGTGTCAAAGGCTTTCCTTCGACAATCCAATAAAATGCAGTCCGCCCAGCCTTCTCTTTGTGTAAAAAGAACATAAGGAAAATTGAGAAAATTCGTGTTAGAATTATCAATCTTACTTTTTCGGTCTATTTAATAACATATATATATAGATATATATAATATATATATATATATATATATATATATATATATATATATATATATATATATATATATATACATAATATCTGCCGTCGTGTGACATATTTGCCTTAATTAAATTTATGAAGAAAGATTTAACATGACTAATTATCCAATATTATATTTTTACATTAGCTAAGAAACACAAAAATGTATATATGCAAACAGCAAGAGATAATTCACGGAGTGTTCCTGAATTTTTGGTCGTGAGACTTGAGGTGAAGTTCACTTGGGAGCGTCTCCGTGCTCACGAGCAGGTGGGAAGGTCAGTGTGGAGGGCTGGTGGGAAGGTCAGTGTGGAGGGCTGGTGGGGAAGGTCAGTGTGGAGGGCTGGTGGGGGAAGGTCAGTGGGGAGGGCTGGTGGGGAGGTCAGTGGGGAGGGCTGGGGGGAAGGTCAGTGGGGGAGGGCTGGTGGGGGAAGGTCAGTGGGGAGGGGCTGGTGGGGAAGGTCAGTGAGGAGGGCTGGTGGGGAAGGTCAGTGGGGAGGGTGGTGGGGAAGGTCAGTGGGGAGGGCTGGTGGGGAAGGTCAGTGGGGAGGGCTGGTGGGGAAGGTCAGTGAAGAGGGGGTGGGGAAGGTCAGTGGAGAGGGCTGATGGGGAAGGTCAGTGGAGAGGGCTGGTGGGAAGGTCAGTGGAGAGGGCTGGTGGGGAAGGTCAGTGGAGAGGGCTGGTGGGAAGGTCAGTGGAGAGGGCTGGTGGGGAAGGTCAGTGGAGAGGGCTGGTGGGGAAGGTCAGTGGAGAGGGCTGGGGGGAAGGTCAGTGGAGAGGGCTGGTGGGGAAGGTCAGTGGAGAGGCTGGTGGAGAAAGTCAGTGGGAGGGCTGGTGGGGAAGGTCAGTGGGAGGGCTGGTGGGGAAGGTCAGTGGAGAGGGCTGATGGGGAAGGTCAGTGGGAGGGCTGGTGGGGAAGGTCAGTGGAGAGGGCTGGTGGGGAAGGTCAGTGGAGAGGGCTGGTGGGGAGGTCAGTGGAGAGGGCTGGTGGAGAAAGTCAGTGGGAGGGCTGGTGGGGAAGGTCAGTGGAGAGGGCTGGTGGAGAAAGTCAGTGGGAGGCTGGGTGGGGAAGGTCAGTGGGAGGGCTGGTGGGGAAGGTCAGTGGAGAGGGCTGGTGGGGGAAGGTCAGTGGGAGGGCTGGTGGGAAGGTCAGTGGGAGGGCTGGTGGGGGAAGGTCAGTGGGAGGCTGGTGGGAAGGTCAGTGGGGGGCTGGTGGGGAAGGTCAGTGGAGAAGGCTAGTGGACAGGGTGTTAAGGAAATTGTCCAGTGGGAGAGTACCTGTGGGGTGACCCTGGGGGTAGTGGCGTGGGGAACACAGGAGGCTTAATTGGTAGAGCGACGGCTTCGCATTTTGTAGGGTCGAGGCTCGAGACCCGAATTTTGGGCAGCATTCCACCACTCTGTACACAAATATCAGCTCCTGGTCCTCATATCCCAGCTCCTGGTCCTAATATCTCAGCTGCTGGTCTTAATATCCCAGCTCTTGGTCCTCATATCCCAGCTCCTGGTCCTCATAACCCAGCTCCTGGTCCCATATCCCAGCTCCTGGTCTCATATCCCAGCTCCTGGTCCTCATATTCCAGCTCTGATTCTCATATCCCAGTTCCTGGTCCTCATATCCCAGCTCCTGGTCCGCATATCCCAGCTCCTGGTCCTCAAATCCCAGCTCCTGATCCTCATATCCCAGCTCCTGATCCTCATATCCCAGCTCCTGGTCCTCATAACCCAGTTCCTGGTCCTTATATCCCAGCTTCTGATCCTCATATCCCCAGCTCCTGGTCCTTATATCCCAGCTTCTGGTCCTCATATCCCAGCTCCTGGTCCTCATATCTCAGCTGTTTGTGTTATATTGACTTAATATTTCTAAGGTTAAGTTTCCTGGTGATAGGGGTATGGTACCTACCTTGAGAGTGGTTCGGTGCCTACGTTGAGAGAGGTACGATACCTATTTTGAGAGAGGTATGATGACGAGGTCCGTGAAAGGTTCCTGGGAAGGTACCTCCGGTACCTCCTGGGAAGGCAGTCCGAGGACGACGGTGAAGCTGGTGAATGGAAAGTTTTCATCTCAGACACTCCATGTGTCTGAGATTATTAAGGTAATATAAAATTATTGTGAAAAAATGCGCATATCTAGTATGTAAAAGTGGGGAAGGAAAAAAGTAACTGGAGAGAGAGTAACAGGAGAGAGAGTAAGAGGAGAGAGAGAGTAACGGGAGAGAGAGTAACAGGAGAGAGTACGGGAGAGTAGCGGGAGAGAGAGTAACAGGAGAGAGAGTAACGGGAGAGTAGCGGGAGAGAGAGATAACAGGAAAGAGAATAATGGGAGAGAGAGTACCGGGAGAGAGAATAACAGGAGAGAAAGTAGCGGGAGACAGTGTGCAAAGATCCATATGAACAACCTTATGTTCAGGTGAGGCCCTGGCTGGGTGCTCATGTGAATTTTACCCTGGGCTTTTATCTCGTCAGGGAGCCGCTGATAATAAAACTACTACTACTAAACTTTCCACCACCTCTACTACTAACACCAGCGGAGCCCACACTGGAGAGTCACCGGTAATGAACTTAAATATGGAAGAGGCCCAACATCATACTATTGGAGATTGGGCTCAGAACTGGCCTATTGTCAGGAGTACACACCTGAGTCATTATGACTTACCCTCTCTCTCTCCTTACTTTGGGATGACTTCCTTTTGGTTCCCCTTTTTGTTGATTGTATGCTGTCGTCTGGCTTGCATTATTTCTCTCTCTTTCCTTTTAAAAATCCTCACCAGGACAAGGGTATGTAACTCCCAGAGAAAGTACACCCATGACTCACCAGGGGAACGTCCTGGTAAGGTCAGCCTATGACCTCAGATTCAGTTAGAGTTAATTAAAATATTTTCTGGCTCCACCCTAGTCAGCTTGTTCCTGTTTATGAATAATCCTGATAGTCTTGGAAAACAACTTATTGGTACATCTTGAGTGCTTTTTGCACTCCATGGGAAGTTGACGCCTTGATGTGCTGAAGAACTATTAGGTGTACAAAAATCTTTTTCCCATGTAGGCTGAATCAGATGGGAACAGGACCACACCAGGCCTTCCCACAACAGTGTAAAACCCCCCTCTCCTCCCTTATTCGGTTGTATATATACCCCTGTATGATAGTTAGGAGAGTTACGGGCTCACCATAGCCCGTGCTACATGGACACTTCGTCCTGAGTAGCTAAATCTTTAACAACAACAACAGTTAGGAGAGAAAGTACTGGAGTGTCGGAGGCAGTGTGAGGCTGCAGGTCATCAGGCGAGCCTCAGGAGACAGAGTGAATCCACCAAGACTGAAAGGCAGAGAGTGGTCTTAAGGTAATGTGTGTGATCTTTGATACGTTTCCATGTCTGAATCACGTAACAATACCAGTATTGCCAGTGTCAAAGTAGGGATTTATAGTTGGTGAATTTCATAATTTATTCTCAATAAACTCATGTTAAACTTTCCGTCTGTGTCAATTGTCGGATTCTCTTATCCTCTGGATATACCTTGTTAACAACCGTCCCATAATTACTGACAGTTAAAGAAAGAGGAATCTCAGTGTCAAGTAATGTTTCTTGAATCATTGCTTGATATAATTAATGGACAAGGCAGGATGGTGACAGTGATCTAATAATAAATTCCCTGGGTAGCATTTCCTTGGAAAGTTACCATTGGTTCCGGTTGTACTCATCCGTGGAACTCTACATTTCAATTCCTATTACATATCACCTAAATTACCAGAATTTAAGTAACTAATATTTTCAAGGCCTTTATTAATTTTTATAATGAGTTACCAAGTGCAACCAGTAGGAAGTGCTACTATACATAAGTGATACAATACACTAAGCGTACTATATATTGTTTAATATATTTAACTGTTACAAGCAAACACGGTTGTCTAACTGACAAACATTTATTATTAACAGTAAATAATAATATATTAGCATGGAATCATCAGGCAATGGTCTTACAAACTAGCATCACGCTTGTATAATATCAGTACTCCAATTATTTGTCTCTGCTAGGCTGCTGCTTGATCCTCTCCAGCAACCCGCTGTGCATCACTCACCTCACCGTCTGGGCTAGACTTTTTACATGAAATTTAACACCATCAAAAAATATCAGCGTTCTCACCTTGCATTGCGTCAGGCAGACTACATGAAACCATCCAACACTCAAACATATAATGATGCCCACGCAATTCTCTGTATCACGTCCAAAAGATCAGCCACTCTCGTTACACAACAAGTATTCTCTATGGTCACGGGCTATTCATGCCCGTGTCACCTTGTGGATGGCTTAATCTTTATCACTCAATTAATCCTCTATGGTGAATGATCTTCCTGGAAATCACTAATGGGACTATCCATCAGTGGTTCCTCGAATTAAGTAGATCCTCTTGCAGATTCTTAAATATCGCTGCTACATCACTTAATGACGAATCGCGTCTACCAAGTACCACTGCTTCATCAACTCTGGATGCACCACGTTCCTCAGACATGAACCTGTAATACATTACCACCAAATAATAAAATATTCTTCAATCAAAACACAAATAATATTTATTATACAAATTTCACTTTACAATGTCCTATTCTGCTCGCCGGTCTTCCTCCCCTGCCTGGGCGAGTCCACAGAGAAATCTCACTTCGCTCTTAGGGGAGGGGAGGCTCCCTTCGACCCCCAAGGGTATGACTTAGAGGATGACTCCTTCCCTTCCCTCCCCAAGGGGATGACTGAGGGAAGGCTCCTTCCCCTCAGTCATCCACTGACCCCGACCGCGCGAGCATATGTCGCTCTCACCGTCATAATGCAAACTCATTATATCATCTCATTATTTCCACAAACTTTCTAATCTACATTCACAAACGTTCAACAAGATCGCTGGGTACACGATCTTACTACAACAAACAATACACGACAGTATATCAGGTACTTACAGCAAAGGGTTGACACGACGACGCTTGTCCACGACGCCCAGGTATGGCGCTCTGCCAGGTCGCCCACAAGTCCCAAGTCTCAGGACGAGTATGCTACCACTACACCACCAGGGACACCCACCAGCCTCGCCTCGCAGTTTCACTCATCACTATCATCAGACGAATCGTGAGCAGATTCATCACGAAATTATTTTTTGCCCAGATGTTGAGGGACGACCACCAAAAAAAAATAAATATTGTGTATATATATTATGTAAATTGTACCAAACCAAACATCAGAAGGGTAAGAAACGACGACGTTTCGGTCCATCCTGGACCATTATCCAAGAGTGTGATGGAAGAGAGGAAGTTGTTGTTTTTATAGATTCAGTTACTCGGAACAAGTTCCAAGGAGCACGGGCTAAGGTGAGCCCGTTGTGCACTTACTGGCACAGGAGCGGTGCTGTGTAGGGGTCAATAAGAGAGGATGTTGTTGTTGTTATAGATTCAGCTACTCGGAACAAGTTCCAAGTAGCACGGGCTATGGTGAGCCCGTAACTTACCTGGCACAGGAGCTGGGAAAGAAGCACGGGCTATGGTGAGCCTCGTAGACAGGAGATGTCTCCCGTGATAAGAGAGGAAGATGCAGGCAAATATATATAAGGTAAGAGAGTAAGAAGGCAGGTGAGGAGCAGGTAAGAGAAAGGTAAGAATAAGATAGGAATTTGATGAATGTACGAATAAGTTAAAGAGTAGGATGAATGAAAAAATAAGTTAAGAATAGGATGAATATAAGAATAAGGTAATAATAGGATGAATATAAGAACAGGGTAATAATAGGATGAGTGTAAGAATTGGATGAATGTAAGAATAAGGCAAGAATTGGATGAATGTAAGAATAAGGTAAGAATGGAATGAATGTAAGAATAAAGTAAGAATGGGATGAATCTAACAATAAGGTAAGAATGGAATGAAGTAAGAATAAGGCAAGAATAGGATGAATGTAAGAATCGAGGAAATCGAGGAATGTTTCCACCATCGAGGAAAGAGTCTTCAGTAGCAAGTACAAACCAAGCAAATACCGTCGTTATGTCAATGACATATTCGTTAGAGTAAAATACCAAGAAGAACTAATTGGTTAAAAAAATCTAGAGAGAGAGAGTCAGGACTCCGATTGATCCATGAAAATAGTAATATAGCAATCTGCCTTTCCTATGTGTCAATAACAAAAATAGAAGCATCTCTAAGCACCAGCGTATATACTAAGCCTACAAACATAGGATTATGCCTAAACGGCAGGAGTGAGTACCCCCCAAAGATTTAAAGCCTGTGTTCTCAATGCTTACATTTGTCGTACCCTTACCCACTGCTCTCAATGGAGCAACGAGAGTAGGGAGTTTGAAAGGATAACACAAGTAGTAGCATTGGTGAACAATGGCTATAATATCCATGAGATAAACACCACTATAAGACGACATTTGGACCGGTAGTACAACCCCGAAACGAGAATTGAAACCACAACACCTCCAATAAAATTACATTATAAATCCACCATGTACAGCGAATATAAGAAATAAGAAAGAATAATGAAAGAAATAACCCGTACAGGAGTAAAAAGTACATCCCCTAACATGTTGTTAAAGATTTGCTACCCGGAACAAGAAGTTCCAAGCAGCACGGGCTATGGCGAGCCCGTTGTTTATCCCCTAACAAAACAAGGACACCATCATCTAGCAACCCGTCCTCGCAAATTTAATAAGTCAATATTGACTTATTAAATATGTGCATAGGTGGCATACTTAACACAATAGTTTCCCTTGAAAATCTTCATAGAAAACACCGACCTTACCTAACCTTGTTAGTATGTTAAGAAAAGCATCTTATTGCTTCGTAATTACAATTATTAACTAACCTATACCTATAATAGGTTAAGTAACAATTGTAATTACGAAGCTATAAGATGCTTATTTTAGCATACTAACAAGGTTAGGTAAGGTTGGTGTTTTCTATGAAGCTTTTCAAGGGAAACTATTATGTTAAGTATGTCACCTATGCACGCAACTAATAAGTCAATATTGACTTATTAGATTTGCGAGGACGGGTTGCATCTATCTATATAAATATAAATGTAAATGTTTGTTTGTTCAAAATCGCTAATCTCTGAAAGTTCTTCCCCGGTTGCTTTGAAATTTTCACACAACGTTTCATTCGCATCCGAGCGGTTTTTATATACATACTATATAGATGTCACGTCTGTGACAGGGAAAAGACATGCTTTTTTTTTAAATGTGTTTTTCATGTGAGGGAAATCATCGAAACCTCTTTACCGATTGCTTTGAAATTTTGACACAACGTTGCATTCGAATAGGCCCGTGTTTATATATACCTACTATATACATGCCTCACCTGCGACAGGATAAAAATATGTTTTTTTTTTTAACAGCGCCATCTGTTGGACGTATGAGCAACACACGCTGTAATCTCTCTAAAGTTCTTCACCGATTGCTTTGAAATTTTGACACAACGTTGCATTCGAATATGTGCGTGTTTTTATATACATACTATATAGATGCAACACTTTTGACATGTAAAAACATGCTTTTTTTAACAGTGATATCTGTTGAATGTAAGAGCAACACACGTTATACTAAATATGTTACAATTCCATTTCAGTGTTTCCGATTGCATTGCTGAATTGAATTTTCATAGATTTCGATTTAATTTCATTTTGATTGAATTATTTTGTGTGACATTGCCTTGGAATTGAGCTGTGTTGTTTACCATACCGTTCATTTTGTGAGTATTGTTTATTTTTTTTTTATCTTTTCATTGTTTTTCATTTCGTTTTTTAACTGTTCTTCTTGTTTTTCAGTGATAGGAACATCAGATCATTTGATGTTCCCAATTTTCTGAAGGGAACATCAGATCATTTGATGTTCCCAATTTTCTGAAGGGAACATCAGATCATTTGATGTTCCCAATTTTCTGAAGGGAACATCAGATCATTTGATGTTCCCAATTTTCTGAAGGGAACATCAGATCATTTGGGAATGCATCGGACGAGGGAGTGGGGAATGGTGGGGAGGACGAGGGGATGGGGAGTGGAAAATGGTTAGGACGAGGGGACGGGGAAGTGGGAATGGTTGGGAGGATGAGGGGACGGGGGAGGGGGGAATGGTAGGGAGGACTGGGGGACAGGGAAGGTTGCTGTGGCTCAGCAACGCACATGCGTTGCTGAGCCAGGTTGCTGAACGCGTGACCGGGTTCAGCTACTATATTATAAAACAAAGAATACCGCTGACCTCCACATAAAAACAGCGCCAAGCCAACTGTGAACCCTTTCCAGCAGTCGACCGTGGTATATATGTACACCTGCCCCCACGAAGGATGTAACCTTCAATTTAACTACAAAGGTACTTAGATTGACTTCAACCAAGCTCACGAGGCGCTTGACCTGTCACCTTCAATCAGAGGCCCCTAAAAATCACATGAGAGAGGTCCATGACATCACCCTAACAAGAGAATTGCTAAATAAAAATAACTGCATTTTAAACAAAACCCAAGATGTAAGAAGATTACAAATTCTTGAAACCCTCACATAAAAGTCGAACAACCCACCATATATATATTCAAATACCGGAACTATTCACTCTACCCATCATGAGAAGGAGAGCAAGGCCGGAACACGATGATGCCAACAATGCCGTCACTGCCCAAAACGCCATGCCCACTACGGTTACATGACTGCTAATTAACAAATCCACAAAGGCCGTGACGAGGATTCGAACCTACGTCCGAGAGGATCCCATACGCGCCATAATTGACTGAACTACGATATGGTATAAGAATTGCAACCGGGAGTTCAACTGACCTCACACGGACCCTGCAGTCTCTCCGAGACACAAACCAGGTTTTTACACAATTCCCCCCATGCACCCGAGCTCTGTCAGTAAGCTGTTCTACCTCTTTGCCTTTACTTCATTACACACAGAAATCACAATAGTGTGATGCATCAAATGAACAAATCCTACGTTCGAACCTCTCGGACGTAGGTTCGAACCCTCGTCACGGCCCCTGTGGATTTGTTCATTTGATGCATCACACTATTGTGATTTCTCTGTGTAATGAAGTAAGGGTGAAGAGGTAGAATAGATTATTCTATAGCTCATTCAACAGAATAGCTTATTCAATACCTGGAAGTCATAATAGACAGTCAGTTGAAATTCACTCAAGAAATTAAATATCTTCGGCAACGTTGTAAAGCCAGAAACTCAGCTTTGCGTTCCCTGACAAGTCTTAGAGATGGTGCATCTCTACCAGTACTCAAAATGTACTACGTTCAAGCAGTTAGGTCACTCATTGACTATGTTGCTCCTGCTCTTACATCCCTCAGTGATAACCAATGTTAGAAACTGGAAGTGTCTCAAAATGATGCTCTCAGAACAATGCTGGGAGCATTGTTCTGAATGCGTCGAGAGAATCTAAGAATGGAAACCAACTTACCAACCTTAGAAAACTGGATCAAACAAAGGATAGCCACCATAACAGCTAAACTTGTTGGAACCACCGCCAGACTGTCAATTAAAGATAGCATACACAGATCGCTTCAGAGAAACCTTCAATATAGAACAAGTGCATGGACGGATAATCTAGTGAAGATTCTAAAGAAAGTGGACTTGAAATAGACCATTAAAACAAAAATGAGAAGATAGACCATATCAACACTTTCGGCAGCCTCCTCCATGGGAAGTATCGAGTCTAAAGATAATCATTGAAGAATTACCAGTTAAAAAATCATCTTGTAACTCGCAGAGGCTCAAAGCAGTCATAGAACGACAAATGGAAACCATCTCAAGACCGACAACGACTCACATCTTCACAGACGGATCAGTTGATCAAGAAAGAGATTCTGCTGGGCAGCAGTTTACACTAACAACCATGAAGCTTACTGGAGCATGAATAGTGGATGCTCAACATTGCAGACAGAATTATATGCCCTGAAGGAGGCCATAAACTATTCAAGTGATAATAACTGGCATGATGTCATCATTAATACCGACTCTAAATCTTCGCTCCAGGCATTGTTATCCATTCAGCACAGAGATAATATACACCTCACAGAAATCCAACATATAGGAAAAGAAGTCCATAATCTAGGGCTGTCAATCACCCTAAATTGGATACCAAATCACATTGGCATAGATAATAATGAAAAGTCAGACTCACTAGCAAAAACTGCCACTGCTCTACCTGTTGTACAGGTTCAAATACCTGCAAGTTTTTACAGATTAAGGAGCAAATCAAGAAGAATATACTCCCAACTATCAAAAATCGCCACAGATCCAAAGTAGCGGAAGGAAGATCCACTGCGATATGGTACGAACGAGCCACTGGATACTACTCTTTCAAGCCTGGCAAAAAGATATCCAGAGACATTGCAGTAGCCATACTCAGACTCAGACTTGCTTACAAGTGCTGCTGGGAGGTAATAAACCCAATAGTAAAGTGTTATATCTGTGGAACAGAAGCAGAGGCGCCACTATTGCACTACTTACTGGAATGTGAAGCTACTGAAGCCCTGCGCATCAAATTCAACATTAATTAAACGACAGCAGCTGCATTAGATGCACATTCCACAGCGACTACAATGATTAGAAAAGCCGTTGAAGAATGGGACTCACTAGTGAACATTCTGCACCTACATCCGCCACCAAGATAATGTTATTAAAACAAACTAAAACCAGTGCACTAAAACTAAAGCAAAAAAGAAAAGGGAAAAAGGAGGAAACCCCACCTCCATTTGAAACATTGACTCATATATCACTCATATTTCAGAGTAACAAGGTTATCGCGAATAACCGAACTCAATTACGGGCTCACCATAGCCCGTGCTTCATGGATATTCCGTTCTAAGCAGCTAAATTTAAAAACAACAACAACAACAACAACTGTCTCCTCACTTGAAATGAACCTGGCCTATTAAAATTATAATAAGTATATTACATTCTACAGTTAATTTTTATATTTTTAGTCAGCCTTTAAATAAATATGTCATTTGGAGAAATCCTCTTCCATTGTTGTTGTTGTTGTTTAAGATTCGCTATGTGGAACAAAAAGTTCTAAGTAGCACGGGCTATGGTGAGCCCCTGACTTCTTCCAATTAAACAAATATTAAGAGCACTAGTCAGGCGGATAAAACAGAAGATTTCACTTAGGAAACTTCTCATCTGTACATAATTCTTCTTCGGAATGCCAGCCTTTTGATTCCTAGTTCTTTTTTGGGGGAGATAATTCCTAGCTCTACCTGGTACTCAAAGTTTAATACACTATGGTCACTCATTCCCAAGGGCGCTTCCATCTTAACTTCCCTTATATCCCACTCATTTAGGGTAAATATCAAATCAAGCAAGGCTGGTTCATCTTCTCCTCTCATTCTTGTTGGGTCACTGACGTGCTGGCTTAGAAAGTTTCTTGTTGCCACATCAAGCAGCTTAGCTCTCCATGTTTCTGGTCCTCCATGCGGGTCTCTGTTCTCCCAATCTATTTTCCCATGGTTGAAGTCTCCCATTATAGTAGTCCAGATCCATTCCTGCTAGCAACAGAAGCTGCTCTTTCTATTATGTTAATGGTGGCCATGTTGTTTCTATCATATTCCTGTCTAGGTCTTCTGTCATTTGGTGGAGGATTATATATGACTACAACTATAATTTTTTTCCCTCCATTTGTTATGGTACCTGATATGTAGTCACTAAAACCTTCACAGCCCTGAACAACCATCTCCTCTATATCCCAGCCTTTTCTTACCAGTAGAGCTACACCACCACCACCTCTTCCTTCCCTCTCTTTCCTCATAACATAATAGTCCTGTGGGAACACTGCATTTGTTATCGTTTTCGTCAGTTTGTTTCTCCGAGGGCTATTATGTCTGGGTTTTCCTCCAGTACCCGTTCTCCAAGCTCATTCGCTTTATTTGTAATTCCATCTATGTTAGTGTACATTGCTTTGAGGCTCACTTTCCTCTGTCCCTTCTCAAGTCGCCTCCTTGGTGAGTGTTCTGCTGGTGGGGGAAGCTGTTCCATGGGTGTGAAGACCTGTGAGGTGGATACAGGGTCTCAGAGGATATTAGGACGAGGGGCGGGGATCCAGTGAAGGGGGAGGGGCAGGGAGGGTATGGGGTGAAAGGGGAGGGAGGACAGGAGGGAAAGGAGGGGAGGGAAGACTCTGCGGGATGAGGGGAGGGGCAGAAGGGTGGGGATTGGTGTGAGGGGAGGGGTAGGTGGGTTTTCTATGCAGAGGGTGGCGGGTTATCCTCCCCTCTGGTGTTACTGGGTGTGTGTTGTGTGTGTGTGTTGTGTGTGTGTGTGTGTGTGTGTGTGTGTGTGTGTGTGTGTGTGTGTGTGTGTGTGTGTGTGTGTGTGTGTGTGTGTGTGTGTGTGTGTGTGTGTGTGTGGTGTGTGTGTGTGTGTGTGTGTGTGTGTGTGTGTGTGTGCATTGCGTGTATGCGTTTGCGTACGTGCATGTGTATGTTTGCGTGCGTGTACTCACCTAATTGTGCTTGCGGGGGTTGAGCTCTGGCTTTTTGGTCGCGCCTCTCAACCGTCAATCAACTGATGTACAGATTCCTGAGCCTACTGGGCTCTGTCATATCTACATTTGAAACTGTGTATGGAGTCAGCCTCCACCACATCTCTTCCTAGTGCATTCCATTTACTAACTACTCTGACACTGAAACAGTTCTTTCTAATGTCTCTGTGGCTCATTTGGGTACTCAGCTTCCACCTGTGTCCCTTTGTGCGTGTGCCACCCGTGTTAAATACTCCATCCTTGTCCACCCTGTCAATTTCCCTGAGAATTTTATATGTGGTGATCATGTCTCTCCTAGCTCTTCAGTCTTCCAGCGACGTGAGGTGCAGTTCACGTAGTCTGTCCTCATAATTCATGGCTCTTAGTTCTGGGACTAGCCTAGTAGCATACCTCTGAACTTTTTCCAGCTTCGTCTTGTGTTTGACAAGGTACGGGCTCCATGCTGGGGCTGCATACTCCAGGATTGGCCTTACATATGTGGTATACAATGTTCTGAAGGATTCCTTACACAGGTTTCTGAAAGCAGTTCTGATGCATAGGCCGCTGATGTTATTCTTTTGATGTGGGCTTCGGGAGACAGGTTTGGTGTGATGTCAACTCCCAGATCTTTCTCTCTGTCCGTTTCGTGATGGACTTCATCTCCCATTCGGTATCCAGTGATTGGCCTCCTAGTTCCTCCAACTAGTTTCATTACCTTACATCTACTTGGGTTGAACTTTAGTAGCCATTTGTCAGACCATTCTTTCAGTTTGTCTAGGTCATCTTGTAGCCTCATACTATCCTCCTCTGTCCTGATCCTCCTCATAATTTTTGCATCATCAGCAAACATCGAGAGGAACGAGTCAATTCCTTCTGAAAGACCATTTACGTATATCAGAATACGCACAAGCACACACATATCGTGCGTGCTTGTGCGCGCGCGTGGTGGTAGCGGAGTGTTTGGTCGACCTCTCCACCCACCTTACCCTGACTTCTCTAGCCTCCCTCTTCTGCATGAATGAGAATGTTGTCATGAACGGGACCTAAAAGTCATGGTCGTGTATATGAGACACAGTCAACCTTTATGGTGGCGGGATTTATAGAGCATCTTCAATCATTTAAATTTGATATGCATCACCAGGCCAACCCGTACTCGAAATAGAATGTCTCATTTTGACGTATAATCTACCTAAGGCCAAAAATTATTACGGGGGCCTTATCCGGGGGTCCGACGACTGAGTGGAGAGCGTCCGGGTTCGCTCCTCGGCGGAAACAGAAACAAATGGGCAGAGTTTCTTTCACCCTAATGCTCCTGTTCACCTAGCAGTAAATAGGTACCTGGGAGTCAGACATCGGCCACGGAGCGCATCCTGGGGATGTGTGTGTGTGAAAATTAGGATTAAAGGACTTGCCAAAAACGCTATGCGTGCTAGTGGTTATGCAAGAATGTAAAACACTTGTATAAATAAATAAATAAATAAATAAATAAATAAATAAATAAATAAATATAAAACAAATTGTCGTACTATAAAAACGTGGCGGCTCACGAAATTGACATACTGTCTCGTTTTCTGTTATGGGTCTTCTGGTAGGTTAGGATTGGGCGCATTAGTACGATAGTTTCTTGACGATGGGGAAATTTAGGAGGACGCGGGCTACACCAAGACCTGTTGCTCTCCTTATCTCCAAAAAGCCACAATTACTGCTGCACACTGTTTCACAAGCATAACATCTTACAAAGAAAAAGAGTGACAGCTAAGATCTAGATGGAAAATAAAAGAAATCTTTGACCATATACGAATGTTTATTTTTTTAATAAACGTATTTTCGTGTATGAAATGTTGATGGTATTAATCGAGTGTCATTTTTGGTTCCATTTGCATCAGTTACGAACACCGTCGGGGGAGCCGACAGCTGAGTGGCCAGCGCTTCGGATACGTAGTCCTGAGGTTCCGGGTTCGATCCCCGGTGGAAGCAGAAACAAAAATGGGCAGAGTTTCTTTCACCCTGATGTCCCTGTTTCCTAGCAGTAAATAGGTACCTGGGAGTTTAGACAGCTGCTACGGGCTGCTTCCTGGGGATGTGTAACAAAAAGGAGGCCTGGTCGAGGACCGGGCCGCGGGGACGCTAAGCCCCGAAATCATCTCAAGTTAACCGTCGAGTATGAGACGTAGTACTGGTGCTCCTTGTTAGTTACTGGGAGAGAAGAGAGTTCAGCATCAGAAAATTATTCCACAAAACTTATTACATAACGATTGAGATGACAGATCTTAATCGGCCGTTATCGGGAAGCCCGTCCTCCCCAGCGTTCATAACCTCACTAAAATGATGTACTAAATTGTTCGAACCTAACCAAGGATCCATGAAAAGAAAACCGGGACATCACGACTGTTTTGCGAGCCGCTGTGATTAATAGTACGTCATATGTTGACGTTGGGGGATTTATATGTCAAAATACGATGCGACTGGTAGTAGAGGGCCCCCTTGTACACCCCGTGTACCTAAGGTGGTCTGGACCCCCACACCCATAAATGTGTGGCCACGTCTGTGGTAGAAAATAATAATAAAAAAAATACCAAAGCCGACCCAGAGTCCCCACTACCAATATCAAAGACGACCCAGATCCCCAACACCATCCACAACAAAGATAGTCTAGAGCTCGACCAACCACAGTTAAAGCACTTTAGAGCAACCCACCCCACAACTAAGAAGCTTCAGAGCCCCCTCCTTATATCTAAGACGATCTACAGGCCCCCACCACCACCCACACCTAAGGCACTCTAAAAACCACTACCATCTCATAGCCAAGGCGCTCAAGAGCCGCCCACCCCATAGCTAAGGCGCTTAAGGGTTGCCCACCCCATAGCTAAGGCGCTCAAGGGCCCCCATCACATAGCTAAGACGGTCAAAAGCCCTCACTACCCCTCTGCTAAGACACTCTGATGCTCCCACTACCTCATAGCTAACATACCCTAGAGGCACAACAACTCACAACTAAAGCGCTCTAGATCTCTCACAACACCACAGCTGATACGATCTGGAGCCCCACTTCACAGCTAAGACGATACAGAGCCCTACAGCTAAGACACTCTGAAGCCTCCCACCCGGCCTCGCTTCACTGACTTACTCTGGAAACTTGGAGCATCCGGCCTGACCCTCAGTGACCTGGCCCAATGAGAGACAAAAACTAGAGAGGAGCAGCAACTGACCTCGGGCTGGGTATATAAGGCCCCGCCCCGGCCCTCACAAGACATCCTCAGCCCGTCCTCACTACACCAACATGAAGCTCGTGAGTCTAATTTAAACCCATGTGAATAATATAACAATAATATATTTCCTGGTGTTGAACATAGCGAGACGCGAAACAGCTCCTCGTTATAGGTCAAATATCCACGGGGGAAATCGCATATTCTTTCTGATTTTATTT
>WNGS01163002.1:14046373-14074874 GCA_020271785.1 Procambarus virginalis | reverse complement strand
AATAAATGTCTTAATAATTTTGTTTTAGACTGTTCGTAAAGGGTAAACATGAACCTATAACTTTGTTTAACACGTTTTATTAGATTGCTATTTAACTGTACATCATTCTCAAATTACAATCCGTGAAAGATAATCATATCGGAAAAAAAACGGATATTAGAGATGACATTGTAAGGTCAGATGGCGGTGGGATTAGACGTTCCTAACAGAACGCCATGTAGTCAGTCCCTCGTGAGAGAACGCTGTATGAACAGACATCTCTGACAGAATGCCATGTGCTCAGGCATCTCTGACAGAACGCCATGTGCTCAGGCATCCTGACAGAACGCCATGTGATCAGGCATCTGACAGAACGCATGTGTTCAGGCATCTCTGACAGAACGCCATGTGTTCAGGCATCTCTGACAGAACGCCATGTGTTCAGGCACTCTACGCGCCAGTGTCAGCATCTCTGACAGAACGCCATGTGTTCAGGCATCTCTGACAGAAGGTGGTGGGATCCGTGCTGCTCACTGGAATGGGATGCCCTAGACGTGCTGCTGCTCCTCAGCAACTCTGATCTGCTCGAGGGCGTGGGCGGGGAGCGGGTGGGGCGTGGGGATCAGGTCAGACTGCGGCTGGTAGCCGTTCTCGTCGGCGATGAAGCGGACCTCAGCGACGGACCATCGGAAGAGGATACCTGAGGAAGAACGGCAGCGAGATTCAATCAGTAGGACAAGGAAACAATTGGGATGGATTGGAGCGCCAGAGAGGGAAAGGTTAGGATTTTATGACATTGACATTCTACTGTCAATCTCATAGAATATGGGAAATAGGGACGAGAACAAGGCCAAGAGAAAGAGGAAATGAAATATGGTTAAATGAAATGGTTGGAACTGCTAAGATAAACCTCAACCACGTCCTCGTAGATGAACTTTCGCCTACCATCTATACCTCGATGAATCTACTCATTCTGTCCACCTAGAGTCCTTAATGAATTTACTCCTACTGTCCACCTAGAGCCCTAGATGAATTTACTCCTACCATCCACCTAGAATCCTAGATAAATCTACATCCTACAGCCCACCTACAGTTCTACATGAATCTACCACGTTACCGTCCACCTAGAGTCCTACTTGAATCTACTCCTACTGTCCACCTAGAGTCCTACATGAATCTACTCCTTCCAGCTAACGATGCAATAAGCGATGTAAGAAAAGAAACAAGATCTACAAATATGAATATTTCGAAGGTGTGACACCCGACTCACCTGAAACCTGACTGCCTGGGTATTGTTCTTGCCCAGAAGGAACAAAGAACTTACCAGAACATTACCTGGATGTTCCTTCTTGGCTGTAAGAGGAACAGTGAACAAGCCTGAAGGCTTCCAAGATGTTTTTCATGTACTTGGTGGCACCAATTACTTATTTTAAGATTTCCAAAGTGTTATTTTCGCTCTGGACGAAACGGATATGACTTACCTAAAGACGCCTTGGATGTTGCTCTGGCCCTGGGAGCCTCGGCTGCCCTCAGACGCTCACCACAATGCCATTCTCAGCCTCGAACTCGTAGGTGAAGCTGCCGTCGCCTTGTCCTGACGGTTCGTCCCTCAGAATAGCGACAGGTCGACGAACTTCCTGCACATTGAAGTCATGGGCGAACCTGGAGGGGCGGCGCGGCGGCAGCGACAGACAGGCGAGACCACCTGTAACACACCAGACAGAAGCATTGAACCGACTTTATATACAGCTGAGTTGAGGTTTCAATAATCAAAAAGCTTATATGAAATTTTTAGCAGCGTATTTGTACTTCTAGCTTCAAGCTGTGTACTATAGCATTCGAGAATTATAATATATCTATATATATTATATATATATATATATTATATATATATAGTATATATAGCTATATATATACTATATATGTATGTATGTGTGTGTGGTGTGTGTGTGGTGTGTGTGTGTGTGTTGTGGGTGTGTGTGTGTGTGTGTGTGGGTGTGTGTGTGTGTGTGGGTGGTGGGTGTGTGTGTGGTGGTGTGTGTGTGTGACATATAAAGTACATACATTTATAAGTACATACTTATAAAGAACACAGGTACAAATAGCCAAACTGCAGAACTCCAAGAACAAACTGAAAGAACTCCAAGTTAATGCTCCAATGGCGTGAACTTACAAGCTTCATGTTGAGTGTGTATATGCGGGCTGGCTAGCGAAGACAGACTAGTGTGGGGCTGGTGTGGTCTGGGGCGTGGCTTTATTACCCGCCCAACGGGCAGGCTTTTCCAGGTACCCCTCCAACGGTCGAGGACACTTAGAACAGAAAAAATAGGGGACCATGATGCGATTCCAGGAATCTTACAAGGTTATCCTTTGGCAGGAGTGAAATGGAGATCGCTAAAAATTATATATAGATAGATGAGTAGATGATAGAGTATAGATCGCAGATAGATATATTATCTATAATATATATCTATATAATATATATCTCTACTTCTTATATTACTATATTATTCTAATACACAGTTCCACTCTACCCACTCTCACGCACACCGGGTCACAAGTTGCTCTGGAACTTTTGGTTCCAATCGCTGACTCTATAACCACCAACAAAAGCAAGTAGAATTCGCAGGAATTGAGAGTGGCCCTTTGTCCCAGATATCACAGGAACAAGGTTATTGTGAATGACCGAACTCAATTACGGGCTTACCTAGGCCCGTGCTACATCTCTTTGAGTAGCTAAATCTAAAAAACCAACCATAACAGTAGAATTTTGTTTAGCATCCCATGTCGTCCACCTGACATGGTGCTAAACATGTTTATATCCTCTAATGGAGAGGTGTTAGGTGACATGGAGGAGACGACTTAGTCAGAAGATGATGATATCTGCTCTTCTGTTCATGTGAGGAAGAGCTAGAACAACTCTTGACCAACGATGCCGTACTTCGCAAGGAGCACCACCTACATCCTCATTCCCACGTCAGTTCCGGAATGGAATACGGTTTGCCAGCAAACCAGCCAGTGGCCCGCTGACCGACTGCAACTAGATCAGGATAAATCTGGGACGAAAAGCACGAACCTGGGTGTCTCAACATAGAGTTCTGCCAGCACCGACAAATCCTCATGAATATACTTTCAGCCACCTAGCCGCGGCCACCCAAGGCTGCCATACAAGGCTTCTACTTCGGCTTACAAATACACCCCCACCAAGTAATAAAGGAACGAGTACCATGAGATCCAGCAGTGCTTCAAGTGCTCCGAGCTCTCCCACCCACCAACATTGAGCAGTTCCCCGTCCAGAAGTGCAGTCTTTGCGCATTGGACCTCACTACTCAATATGTAAAGCAACAGCCCATCGCTGCTTGCTCTGCGATGGCAATCACCCCGCAATTCCTACTGCTAGCCCCCGCAGACAGGAAACATCAAGGCCCAGGTTGAAGCCAAGAAAAACAGCCCTTCTACCTCCGCGACCAGAGCCTAGGTGCACAACCCACACCTCAGACTCCAACCAACGACAGAAGACTTTCAAGTGTACCAAACGAGTGGCTCCTCCAACCAGGACAAACCAAGCCTTCAGAATGGGAAACCCAAGGCCCGCAGGCTCCTTCAACAGCACCTGCATCATGTGCAGGCATTATCTCTGGTTTTATTCGACTAGTGAAAGGGCCGGACCAGACAACTACCGTTTGTCAGTGAACTGAACATATTTTACCTAGCTAATGGCCTGGACCCCAATCATAGCCCCTGGGGCAAGTCTCACTGCCTCCACTACAACTACCAGGACAACTACCATCAGGACGACCACGATGTCGATTTCAACACAGACTCCTGAACCACCCATGACCCGGGCGGCAAAAACAGAGGTAATTCCCTCTCCAGCTCCACACTTCCTACCATCACATGTCAAACAAGCCGCGCGGCTAGCAAACGTGCGTATACAATGCTAGAACAGCCACCAATGCTCCGTAAATACATCTACCACAATACACGAACCGAAGCCCTACCTAAGGCTGCCAAGCGAAAGAAGAAAAACACCAACAACGGAGGTACGGACCCTCAGACGAGGAAATCTTAGTAGGAGTTCCACCGCCGCACCACAAATACACCTACTCGGTACAAGACCTCATGAGGCCACCTCATCAAACTCCAACGACAGCACGGTTCAGTCGACGTTTCAGGCAAAGAAACACAGAAAAAACGGAACCTAGAGATCTACTCTAACCCCCACCAGCTCCATAACTGGTACAGACAGCCCTTCAGGGCTGAAACCACCATGAAGACCCCCCCCCAATCATCCCCAGATCTCTAGTATAAGCTTTTGAAACAGATACTGGCTCATAAGGGCCGCCACTTACGGGCTCACCATAGCCCGAGATCCTGGATTTTTTTGTTCTGAGTAGCTGAATCTAACATTACATGCACCATTAACCACTTGACCATCCCGGCCGTACAAGGTACGGGCACGGTTAAGGTTCCATGTACGCCAGGTTGCATAGTGGCTCCTGGCTGTCTGGGTCGAGTCCTATCTGGGTGTGGAGGTCTTTCAGTTGCATATATTGACTGGGGACCAGTCCAGCTTGTTCGCATTGTTTGCTCACGTGGCCCCACAAGTTAGGTGATTCGATGAAATAACAATGCTCAAGCTTACTACCAAGTGCCGTCGGGATGTTGGGGATATAGCCGCGGCTACCAATGACTTTTGTAAAGTCACAGTTGGTCGAGTGGTTAAAGTGCCCTGTACGCCAGTTGCAAAGTGTTCCTGGTCTGCCGGTCGAATTACTTCTGGTTGTGGAATTTTCAGTTTATATAGTATACTATTATATACTAATAATATATCTTAGTATATATAGATTATATCTATATATAAATAATTATATAAGATATTAACTGCAACCACCACTGACGAGGGTGCTGGGTTGGACCCAGACCCTGGGGATGGGTTCAGCCAGCACTGCCGGATGTTCCAGGCGGGGCTCACTTGCTCTCGGAATGTGGACCGCCAAGGTTTAACTCCTGAAGTCTCCTTTCATCGTCTATAGCATCATTATATCGTAGTTCATGTCCTTATATCACTATATAGTGTTTTATTTTTCTTTTTGGTCCTCTACACTTTTCATAGAAAACGTGAGTACAAATTGGTCAGTACACTCACACACACTATGTAATAATTACTTAAATTTCACTTTCACTGAAGCGTAAAAATACTAATAATAATAATAATAAAATATATATAATAATAATCATAATAATAATTAATCAAATAATAATATACTAATATTAATAATGGAGTCTTCGGGTTGTTGTTTAGGGAGAGTAATTATTCAATAGGAGACTGGGAGTGGGTTTGGTCTGAAGCGCATGAGTGCCAGGAAGCCTACGGGGGCTGTGGGTGGGAGATGGCCTCATCATTCATTCAGCTCCGGTGGAAGGAGCCGGAAATTCTCGAGAAGGTGAGAGCATCCTTGGAAGGCGCGGACAGGTACCTGAAAGGACCAGTATAAAATGTTTCCACACCTGCTCAACCCTAACTTCCATGTTTAGTTAATAATAATATTAAATATTAGCTGTAGTAGTAGGTATTGAGTATTATTAGTATTTGAACTGGCGACCAAGGCACTCCCAGCCACTCACTTTACCACTGTACCACCCCGTACCCCACTAAAATGTACAACTGGATTCCATTGAAACCTCTAGAAATCTGAAGGCTTCGGTAGATGCCTCCAGATTTCCAGAGGTTTCACCTCACATTCTTATAATATATTATCATATATTAGATTTATATATTTATATATATTATATTATATATCTATATATAGTATATCTAATATACATATCTATATATATAGTAATTTATATCTGTGAGGAAAAGACTGCAGAACGCGCAAGCCATATATCACTAGAAACGCCTTGACCCGCACAGGATTCGAACCCATGCCGTCCAGGATCACCCTAAACGTACCCAGTTACCGTGAACCCGCACCAATGATCGTTACGATCATTGGTGCGGTGGGTACGGTACTGTGTACGTTTAGGGGTGATCCTGGCCAGGGGTTCGAATCCTGGCCGGGTCCATGCACGCTGACATAGGTCAGCGCACCACTCCGGTCTGATATGGCGACTGAGCCGGTACCTCCTGGCAAGGACAGCGAGCGCCCCTCGTAACGACTGAGGAAGGCACGATATACCTCCTCCGTCGCAAACTTGATGACAACGCGACGCGCAGTCACCAGCTCAATCCCGTCAATATCCAGCACCGGGATATGCAGCAAGTCGCACAGTACTTCCGCCACCTCTGGATACCCAGCACGGCCAGAGAATTCCAGTCCTACCGAGTTCACACGCTTGATTGCAGGTAGGGGGACCACCCATGGTGAACCCAACACCTGCCACGTCTGCACACCGCCAGGCAGGCAACAAACACTGGGGGGTGGGGGGGGCAGCTACGCCCCGCACCTGGCGATCAAACGGTGACTACCCTAGCAGTCACGGAGGGACACGTCCGCACTCCACGGCTGCTCAGGGTCAACTCCTTGCTTTTCTTATTGATGTTAATTCACAATTTTCTGTGCCCTGCATACTTTCACCAGCACCGTGAATAAAAATTGCAAGTTGTGCTCATCAGTTACAGTTGTACTTTCGTCAGTTGCAAATAAAAAATACAGTAGCCGTGTTTACTTTCTCGAAAATGACTTTTAAAATCAAATTTTTACATTTACTAAATTAAATCAAAGGTTATCATTTTATTATTTCAAACTCGTCCTGAGGCAGCTTAGAGTCATAAATAACTGATATCGACTGTGCTGGCATTCACCAACATCTCTCAATATGGGATCTACCAGCCGCTGTCACTGAATAGCCTCAGTAGAGTACACAGTCAATACATATGGAATACTTTGAACCTTAAACCGTATTGTTGGTTGGGTGCTCAAGGTGCTGTGTATCGCGGGCCTTAAACGACCCGAGGGCCGTATGGTGACACAACAGTAATAGGCTTTCTTTATTTTGTCCTCTTGTAAACACTCGGAGAGATGAATTAGATCTAGGTATCCCCCATCTCTACTGTCAAAACTATATTGGTCCAAACACTCAGGTCTGATAGGAAAGAAATTACTGACTCCCAACGACTTAGCACTAATATAAAAAGCTATGATTTGTTCAAATCTGAAACCTATATCTATGGGCAGCACAAAACGTCCACCAGACTGTGCGACACAGTGGTTGCCAGGATCAGGTTGGGTTACCGTTACCTGTGGCAGGTGGCTGCAGGTGACGGATCTCCCAATCCTGAGCACTACAGGTGCAAACTATGTAAGCAGGAACTGCGGCATGATCTCCCACACTACATCACCGAATGCCCAGTTATTAGACCTTTCAGACCAGTTGGCATGAGGTACCTGGAGCTTTGCAATTACTTTGTACATTCTCGTATCCTTGAAGATATCCTCACAGTGTACCCAAAATTTGCCAGTGCAGGCTACAAAACATGTAGGTTTGGTTGGGGCTAAGTTAGGTTTGGCTGTGTTAGGTATTGTTTAGCTAGGTAAGCTGTATTAGGTTTGGTTGGGTTAGACTAAGATTTGTTGGATTAGGTTTGGTTGAATAGAGTTAGATTTGATTAGGATAGGTTTTGTCTGGTTAGTTAGGTTGGGTAAGGACAGATTTGGTTGGGTTAGAGTATGATTAGTTGGGTTAGCCAGCTACAAAGGTTCGAAATTGAGTTGCGATCACTTTATTAATGCTTCACAAGCTTCTGATTTGCTCTAGGAAGAGGTAAGCTTCAGTTGAAGCGTGTGAAAGAAAACGGAAGTTGAAATGTGCTGTGTTTTCCCGTAGACATCATACTAAACTCGAGAATATTTTACAGAAAATGTATTATCATCAACTTAGAAAAATGGTAAGATTGTTAATATTATCGATTTCTTAAAAATAAAATAGGATTGTGATATTTTTTTAAATACTTTAAACGTTGAAATTAGATACACAACGGGTATTGCCTCTTCCACAAGAAAGAAAATGGGAATATTACATTATAATTTTTCCAGAAAATTTGAATAACTGGGAAATGAGGCGTCTGGAAATATCTCACACCTCCAGACCCTTCATGCGTTCATTTCCCTTCCTCACCCACAAGAATCCTTCCCTTCTGCCCCTTCCCTTCCCTCCTATGCCCTTCCCTCCTTCCTGGAAACCTCATTATTATCCTCCCAAGATTGGGTGCTGCATTAGATTGTACACTACGCAGCATAATTGATGGAGAGAGGTAGCCTAGCGTGGACACCTTGCGGTTAGCGAGGAAGTGGCCGCTTGTTCCTGTCGACACAACGTTTGGGAATTGATGGGAGGGGTAGAGACTGGGAGGAAGGTGGTGAGAGGGAAGGGAGGATGTGAGAAATCTCCCTTTGTTCTCCCTCATCCCCCACCCCAGCCCCTTCGTCCCTCCATCACCATGGCAGCCTTGAACCCCCTCAACCTCCTGTTTTGCTCACGCACTCAGAGGAGTCATCCTTCTGCGACGCTGCTGGGTGAGTCAAGTACCTGCTGGTTACTGAGTGCGTGGTTACACTCGTACTCAAGTGTAAGAATGATTTTCGCGTACGATCATGCATACACTTGCAGATATATACATATGTATCCTCACAGCTGGTCACATAGTTTCATGTTTCTCAGGGTTGTATACATTTGCTGTAAGACCCCCAGTATTATTGGTTGGGTAATACTGGCCTTCACCCACTACCATCATTCACCACCACCACTCACCACCACCATTCACCACCACCACTCACCACCACCACTTCCCACCACCATTCACCCCACCACCACTCACCAACACCACTCACCACCATCATCGCCACCACCACGTCCACTACAACTCACCACCACTCACCACCACTATTCACCACCATCATCACAACCACCACGTCATCCATTCACCACCATCACCACCACTCTCCACCATCACCACTAACCACCAGTCCCTGTCACCACCTTTAGCACATCTCTCCATCACCATTTCTTAACACTAGCACCTTTCACCACCACCATCATCACTCAACAGCAGCACCATTCACCATCCACCATCAACACCACTACCACTCACCACTAACACCATAACACCCTAATTCCCTACCTCTCTGTCTCACAGACTCCCTTCCTCTCTCTCTCTCTCTGCCCTTCCCATTCTCTCCCTCCCTCATTCCTTCCCTCTCTCTCCCTCCTTCCCCTCCTCTCCCTCCCTCCTTCCCGTCCTGCGTCCTCTCCCACTGACCTCATCAGCCCTTTCCTCACCCTCCACGGCTTGTCATCACACTCCAAAATATTCATGTTTGTCGAGCGTGCTGTCCAAACGAGGGAGGCGATAGATGTGTGGTGTTTGCATGCCTTTAAAAATAACTCTTTTGATTTTACTTTAGAATAGGCGATTAGACTTTGCATTGGACGCTTAGAGCTTGGATTTAGGTGATAGAACTTTGGATTGGACGCTTATAGCTTGCATTAGGTGATAGAACATTGGATTGGACGTTTTAAGAGCTTGGATTAGACGATAGAACTTTGGATTGGACGCTTATAGCTTGGATTTAGGCGATAGAACTTTGGATTGGACGATTAGAGTTTGGATTAGGCGATAGAACTTTTGATTGGACGCTTAGAACTTGGATAGGGAGATAAAACTTTGGATTGTAAGATTAGAGCTTGGATTAGGCGATAGAACTTTGGATTGGACGCTTATAGCTTGGATTAGGTGATAGAACTTTGGATTAGGCGATAGAACTTTGGATTAGGCGATAGAACTTTGGATTGGACGCTTATAGCTTGGATTAGGTGATAGAACTTTGGATTGGACGTTTTAAGAGCTTGGATTAGACGATAGAACTTTGGATTGGACGTTTTAAGAGCTTAGATTAGGCGATAGAACTTTGGATTGGACGCTAATAGCTTGGATAGGCGATAGAACTTTAGATTGGACGCTTAGAACTTAGATTTAGGCGATAGAACTTTGGATTGGACGATTAGAGTTTGGATTAGGCGATAGAACTTTGATTGGACGCTTAGAGCTTGGATTTAGACGATAGAACTTTGGATTGGACGATTAGAGTTTGGATAAGCGATAGAACTTTTGATTGGACGCTTAGAGGTTGAATTTACGAGATAGAACTTTGGATTGGACGATTAGAGCTGGAATTGGGCGATTAGATTTGACGATTGAACTTTACAAAAAGATTGAAGAGGAGGGTAATTATCTTATCAATATCTTCATAACTGCTCATTCATGAAGCATCCAAACTCTCCCTCCGCCGGAACTCTACTTTATGTGAACCATACCTTTACCTTGCGGTTACCTTGCGATGATTCCGGGGCTCAACGTCTCCGCGGCCCGGTCCTCGACCAGGCCTCCTCGTTGAACTAAACGTACTTAATATTTCCGTGGGCCATCAAGGCTGGCCCCGCCTGTACCTTGCAAACGAGCAGCAACTTTTCCTGTACCAACCCAAGATCAGTAACACCTGAAGCAGAGAATTCAGGTTACGGACGCGTGAATACACATCTTCGTGTCCTGGCACTTGTCCACCGACAAATACACACTTCAAGTGTCTCTCTACTGTCTCTCACACATTCCAAGTAACCCTCCACCGTCTCACACACACTATTCAAGTGTCTCTCTACCGACAGGCGTCTCAACTGTCTTCTATGCCCACTCTAGCAAGATGTGCAGCTCCTCCAGCACAGAAAAATGTACAAACCTTCTAATTAAGGCATTGTCTGGACTGGAACCACCAGAGCGCACAAGTAGAACACTGGAACTACTACAGAACACATTCTTTACAGTGGAACTACTAGTGAACACAAGTAGAACACAAGGACTACTAGAGAATGCAGGTTGACACGAACTACTAACAAGATAGACAATCGAATAGAACTATAGAATACAAATTGACACTGAACAGAACAAGTGGACACATTCAGACACTACACAGAACAAGTGGACACATTCAGACACTAAACAGAACAAGCGGACACATTCAGTCACTGAACAGAACATGCGGACACATTCAGTCACTGAACAGAACAAGCGGACACATTTAGTCACTGAACAGAACAAGCGGACACATTCAGTCACTGAACTGAACATGCGGACACATTCAGTCACTGAACAGAACATGCGGACACATTCAGTCACTGAACAGAACAAGCGGACACATTCAGTCACTGAACAGAACAAACGGACACATTCAGACACTAAACAGAACAAGCGGACACATTCAGTCACTGAACAGAACATGCGGACACATTCAGTCACTTAACAGAACAAGTGGACACATTCAGTCACTGAACAGAACAAGCGGACACATTCAGTCACTAAACAGAACAAGCGGACACATTCAGTCACTGAACAGAACAAGCGGACACATTCAGTCACTGAACAGAACAAGCGGACACATTCAGTCACTGAACAGAACAAGTGGACACATTCAGTCACTGAACAGAACAAGTGGACACATTCAGTCACTGAACAGAACAAGCGGACACATTCAGTCACTGAACAGAACAAGTGGACATAAAGAAAACGAACACAACAAGAGGGAACAGATGAACACCGCAACAGTAAGAGCGTTCACAGCCCACTGGGAGAGAACACGAAAGAACTTAGACAATGGACCATCACTTACAGATGTTTGTACAGAGTACACAACACTGGCATGGTAACCCCCCCCCCCCTCCCCCTCCCCACAGAACAATAATCATTTGGAGGAAACATCTATAATTTTTTCGGATTTACTATGAAAATGCAATAAACTTTTCATCTGGAACTTCTCCTCCTCCTCCTCCTCCTCCTCTACCTCTTCCTTCTCCTACTCCTCCTCCTCCTCCTCCTCCTTGCCTCTGGTATTACAGACGACAGTGGTCAAAGGGCAGACATAACACAGCTTCCACACGGCTCCTCGTGGATCAGCTTGCGAGAGAATGTTAGTGTGGCGCTGGCCGGCCTTCAGCCCTCGCCCGGGGGGAGGGCGCCTGCTGCCACCAGTCATATGGGAAGGGAAAGTCACCCGGTATCTCACACTACATCTTTTAACTTACTGTCTGAGTTGATCCGGTTTAATGAGGAAATATTTGTTTGTGTCATTTTGATGGTTTGGCATAATTTCATGCACTACCAAGTACCATACACGCACAGATTGCGTCACAATAACACGGCTGAAACTACTAACTCTACTTCCGTTACTACTATTATTATTATTATTATTATTATTATTATTATTATTATTATTATTATTATTATTATTATTATTATTATTATTATTATTATTCATTTTCATTATTTTTAACTGTTCACCAAACAACGTTGGCAGTTATTTTAGGAATTATCAGCCAACATATTAATATAATTCATGGCAAATATATATTGAAGACTAAGCCCAATAATTATTATATTATATCTATAAGAAAGAATATAAATTGTCATCCACACTTCTGTGGAAATAAACATTCCATTCACCTGGGCTGTATGGGTCTCGAACCGTGGACCCCACGCACGTGGAAACCTTCCTTTTTAAGACTACTCATAGCCCTGTCGATAGAGCTTCGAACTCACACACGTGTGGTCCACGGTTCGAGACCCACGCAGCCCAGGTGAATGGAATATAAGAAAGAATGTTTATTCATTCAAAGATGGAGGTCAAATTTTTCCAGTTAACCTTACATAAATTTCCACGCTGAATTGTGATTATATGCTGAGTTGGGTGGCATGGGTTGATCCTAATTCCCCTCCTAAAGTAGGATTGTATCCTATTGCGACAACCAATGACCTTTATGAATCCTCACATGTGGGGTTTGATTTTCCTTTGAGTGTTACCAAGAGACTTTGAGCTATGTTTATGGGCAGTACGAAACGTCCACCAGACTGTGCGACACAGTGGTTGCCAAGATCAGGTTGGATTACCGTTACCTGTGGCAGGTGATTACTATCTGGAAAAAACGGGAAAATAATATTGCTGCTGACTTTGTTCTTATAAATTAAAAAAAATATCTTAGATATTCATCCAAAGAAAACGAGAGTGCAGAGGAAATTTCCTCAGAAAAAACAGGGATATCATTGCCACGTCACTATTAATTTCACATTTAATAATATTTGGAATTCTCCTTAAAATATCAGTCTCTGGACTGTAAACATTATAAAAACATTTCCCTTATATAATCATAATTATCAGTACTAAAACAATTTAAATATAAAGCCTCTTTTCCCTTCTTGATTTAGCGCATCTGGAGAGACGCCCAATGTGTAAGTGGGAGGCAAACGCCATTAAATTTAATGTAAACAATAGTCTCGCTGGAGCTCACTTGATGCTCCACAATGTTCCTCTAGACACAGTGTTATGGGATGTAGACGGCACCCATCATCAGCACGATCCTCCTCACCAATAAGGGAAGTGTTTGATATCCAATAACCTTTTAAATCTTGTTATTCCTTTCCAGAAATGTTAGGTAGATTAGGGTATACAGTTGAGAATACATGGCGAGCCACCCAGAGAAATTATTAATTAAATCTTATCTAATAAATTATAATAATTCCCCCTTGATATAACTGTCATATATTGGTTACGATTATTATTGTGGGTGCCTTTTGACAGGTGAAATTAAAGGGGAAGAAAAATTAGCTGTTGTACCTAGTGTTTAACCCGTGTTAAACACTAGGCTCTGAGCGGACAGAACACTGGACGCGTGATCTTGTGGTCCCGGATTCGATCCCGGGCGCCGATGAGAAACAATGGGCAGAGTTTCTTTCACCCTGATGCCCCTGTTACCTAGCAGTAAATAGGTACCTGGGAGTTAGTCAGCTGTCACGGGCTGCTTCCTGGGGGTGGAGGCCTGGTCGAGCACCGGGCCGCGGGGACACTAAACCGCGAAATCATCTCAAGATCATCTCAAGATAACCTCGCCCACGAGGAGTATCGGTCTGGTGTGATCATCCGTGTTCATATCTGGTTGTCCAAGCCATAGCTATCATGGAGATAGGGCTTCCCCAGTATTTACTAACCTATGTAGTGTTAACATTGGAGTGAATGTCTATCATTCGATAATTTCGACTGATAGACTATTACATTAGTAAACACCACAGCTTGTGTAGGAAACGATTTGTGGTAACTTTAACATCAAACAGTCTTTTATCGAAATTAATTAATTAACGTAATAAATGAATATAAATTACCCAGTAATATAAATTGCTAAATAAGTAAATTCCACAAGTCAGTTTTCCCCACTGCAACAGGTAACGGATCTCCCAATCCTGAGCACCAGGTGCAAACACTGTGAGCAAGAGCTGGGACATGATCTCACGTACTACATTACCGAATGCAAAGTTATCAGACCATTCAGACACACTGGAACGAGGTACTTAGAGCTTTGCAGTTGCTTTATTCACTCTCGTGTTCTTGAAGATATTCTCATAATGCACCCAGAGTTTGCCAGTGCAGACTACGGATTATATGCCTCTGTATGATTAATCATCCTGTACTCACCTAGTTGTGCTTGCGGGGGTTGAGCTCTGGCTCTTGGGTCCCGCCTCTCAACTGTCAATCAACTGATGTACAGATTCCTGAGCCTACTGGGCTCTATCATATCTACACTTGAAACTGTGTATGGAGTCAGCCTCCACCACATCACTGTCTAATGCATTCCATCTGTTAACTACTCTGACACTGAAAAAGTTCTTTCTAACGTCCCTGTGGCTCATTTGGATACTCAGTTTACACCAGTGTCCCCTTGTTAGCGTACCACCCGTGTTAAACAGTTTACCTTTATCTACCTGTCAATTCTTCTGAGAATTTTGTACGTAGTGATCAGATCTTCCCTTACTCTTCTGTCTTCCAGTGTCGAGAGGTGCATTTCCCGCAGCCTTTCTTCGTAACTCATGCCTCTTAGTTCTGGGGCTAACCTAATGTCATACCTCTGAACTTTTTCAAGTTTTGCCTTGTGCTTGACAAGGTACGGGCGCCATGCTGGAGCCGCATACTCCAGGATTGGTCTTACATATGTGGAATACAAGGTTCTGAATGATTCCTTACACAGGTTCCTGAAGGCAGTTCTGATGTTAGCCAACCTCGCATACGCTGCAGATGTTATTCTTTAGATGTAGGATACAGGAGACAGGTTTGATGTGATATCAATTCCCAGATCTTTCTCTCCGTTTCATGAAGGACTTCCTCCCCCATTCGGTATCCTGTGTCTGGCCTCCTGTTTCCACTGCCTAGTTTTATTGCCTTACATTTACTCAGGCTGAACCATAATAGCCATTTGTTGGACCATTCATTCAGTCTGTCTAGGTCATCTTGTAGCCTCATACTATCATCCTCCGTCTTAATCCTCCTCATAATTTTTGCATCATCAGCAAACAATGAGAGGAATGATTCTATACCATCTGGAAGATCATTTACATATATAAGAAACAGTATGGGTCCAAGGACTGAACCCTGCGGGACTCCACTGGTGACGTCTCGCCAATCTGAGACCTCGCCCCTCACAGTGACTCGCTGTCTTCTGTTACTTAGATACTCCTTTATCCAATAGAGTACCTTCCCTTTCACTCCTGCCTGCATCTCTAGCTTTCGCACTAGTCTCTGGTGTGGAAATGTGTCAAAGGCTTTCTGGCAATCTAATAATATGCAGTTTGCCCACCCCTCTCTTTCATGCCTGATGCTTGTTGCCTGATCGTAGAATTCAATTAATCCTGTGAGGCATGAGCCATCATGCCATCCCTGAAACCATGCTGGTGTTGTGTCACAAAGTTCCTTCGCTCCAGATGTTCCACTAGCATTTTTTGCACAATTTTCTCCATTAACTTACATGGTATGCAAGTTAGGGACATTGGCCTGTAGGTCAGTGCTTCCTGTCTATCCCCCTTCTTATATATCGGGACAACATTCGCCGTCTTCCAAATTTTTGGCCGTTCACCTGTTACCAGTGATCTGTTATACACCATGGAGAGTGGCAGACACAGTGCTTCTACTCCTTCCTTTAGTATCCATGGCGATATTCCATCCGGGCCTATAGCCTTTGTCACATCCAACTCTAGCAAAAGCTTCTTTACATCCACACTGGTAATCTCAAATTCCTCTAGTGGGGCCAGGTTAACTATTCTTTCNATTTCGCACTTTGATGGTGCTACATAGCCTTCCCGGTTTGTGCCTTCTTTTGATAATTACATTACATTTACATTTAAGAGGACAGGTTGATTGGAGAGGGGCACTGCCGCTCTATGAGAAATGACGTCAGAGGCCTAGCTGACTCAGGATTGGCTATACACCAACCGTCTTACAATTTGAAAGCTAACACCGGCATATCCTACTACCGGCACATTCCTCCACCCCGGCACATCTGGAGCACAACTGGAGAGTGTTTTTGGGAGTGCTTCTATTCTCTGAGCCTGGCCTGAAGCCCGCTCAACTTATGATAACCTGGTCCAACAGGCTGTTGCTTGAACGGCCCACAGGCCCACATAACTACTACAGCCTGGTTAGTCTGGCACGTCTTGTATGAATCTGTCCAAATTCTTTGGAATACATCCACCTTTGTTCCGACAAAATTCCTAATGCTTGCTAAAAGGGTTTTGAACAGCCGTGGACCCCTGATGATAAGACAGTCCCTCTGATTGTGCCTAATGCACCTCTATTCCTCAATGGTTCTATTTTGAATTTCCTACCATATCTTTCGCTTTAGTACGTTTTAATTCTTCTTCTGTATATTTGGGACCTATCTATTCAATATCTTCCATGTATATATTATTTAACATCTTTCTCGTCTCGTTTCCAGAGAGTACATTTGAGAGCTTTGAGAGGGTCTCAGCAATTCAGATGTTTTATCGTTTCTATGGTGCCATATATGTTCTCGGGTAGTTCCTCAAATTCAAGAATTCTCTACTGCTCTGAAAAGGAGTAAAGTGAATACAGAGCATTACTCAAGAGATCCCCTGTTACCAGATCGTTCGTCACGGCTCGTAACCCTGTACAGCAGCAAAACCTTTCAGTCTAGGGACATGACCAAATTGCTGTAATATAGAGCGGGTCACCAGTGTAACCACATGATTGGCACAAGCAAGAATAAAGTATTTCCCCTTAGGACTGAAGAAATATACATATAAATTATATTACATATATAACAATAATATAAAACAATATTATATATAAGCACAGATGGACAAGATCACTTATAAAAGCAATTTAAAGTATTGTCTCTCCTATATAATAGTATGTGTATGGCAAAACAAATATTAACAGACTTATCTCCAAGTTGTTATCTCTCCTGTCCCGTGCGAGTTACTGACTACTTAACTGCGGGAGTCAAAAACATTGCTTCTGCCCCGCGGAAAATTGCCAAACTAACATTATTTAATTAAACTTACATGGAGCAAAATAATGTGACAAGAGTAATCTTAAAGTAACTTAGTAAATGGTCAGAATAACATGCATAACAAAAATAATGTAATTATTAATACATGCAGTAATTAAAATAAAATAACAAAGGGAATATTGGCAACGCTCCCCGCCACCAGGAACTAGAAGTCTCTCACGGAATGTTGCCCCCAATGTTCAAACAATTACAGAATTCCCATCAGTGATTCCTACTGATGATCATACATAAAACCACTTTCCCACGAAATCAACCGTGAACAAACAAGAGAATATAATCGTTCCCACGGGTGGAAAAGTTAGGCCTAATTCAACATATAAATCAGGCAACACATATCTTACATACAAGTAAAGAATATTTAGATGTACATATAATCAGATAAAACAAGGCATATATAGAAGTACAAATAATGTAGAAGTACAAATTAAATGTATTTAATTACGTAGCTTATAGAGGTACGTAACACTTCCACCTCCAAGAAAAAAAATGCAATGGATTGAAGATCAATGGCATTTTTTCTGAAGTAAAAATGTTAAGCAAAAAAAAACATTTATGGTACATCAAAACTTCTTGACAAAGCATCAGCAATAACATTCTGCCTGCCTGGAATATGTTTGATCTCAACATTGAATTCTTGCAAAAATAAGGACCAGCGCAAAATACGTTGGTTCTTAACTTTCATCATATTTATAAAGATAAGGGGATTGTGGTCTGTAAATACTAACACTTTGTTTCCTGACAGATAAATTTCAAACTTCTTAATTGACAATATAAGACCCAATGCCTCCTTTTCTACCACTGAATAATTTTTCTGAGCTGCATTAAATTTTCTTGAATAATAATACACAGGATGTTCAATATTATCTAAACCAACTTGAATCAACACAGCCCCTATACCAACATCTGACGCATCAATGTGTAATATGAAAGGTTTATCAAATTGGGGACTAGCAAGAACAGGTGATGTAGACAATATGCCCTTTAGGTTCTGAAAAGCATTCTGACAATCTTGTGTCCACTGAAATTTACATGCTTGCGTAACAAATTTGTCAAAGGAGCAGCCACTGTTGAAAAATTTCTACAATAACGCCTATAGTATGCACACATACCAATAAACCGTTGGACTCCTTTTCTACTAGTTAACACTGGGTAGTCCACAATGGCTTGAATCTTATCTTGTAATGGAATAATCTTACCTTGTCCTACTTCATGTCCAAGATAGGTTATAGTACCTCTTGCCCAACTACACTTATTCATATTTATGGTTAATTTGCACTTTGCAACACTGTAAACAAGTTCTTAAGACCTAAGAGATGATCTGCCCAATTCTTACTGTATAAAACAATGTCATCAAGGTAGGCCCTACAATCTGGCACATCCTTGAGTAAGAAATTCATGAGTCTCTGAAAAGTAGCAGGTGCATTTCGCAGACCGAACGGCATCACGTTAAATTCGTAAGCACCATCAGGTGTCACAAAAGCAGTAACCTCCCTCGCGTAATCAGTCAATGGAATTTGATAATAGCCCTTAGACAAATCAAGTTTACTTACATATTGAGCATGTCCAATTGATTCAATACATTCCTCTAACAGAGGTAAGGGAAAAACGTCCACAGTAGTGTTTTGTTCAGTTTACGATAATCAACACACAATCTCCAGGTTCCTCCTGGTTTTGGCACTAATAAACACGGAGAGCTCCAAGTACTTTGACTTGGCCGAATGAAATTATGCTGGAGCAGATAGTCCACTTCTGCTTGTAGAATCTTCCTCTTTCGGGATTCACTCGGTACGGATGTTGTCGAATGGGTGTGTTGTCCAGGAGCTGAATGTCGTGGGTGATGAGGTGGGTCTGAGTGGGAACCTCCCCAAACAGAGATGTATGGTTGTCCAGCAGAACCTGGAACTCATCACGTTGCTCCTCCTGTAAATGACATAGCATCTCCCTGCCATTGGAACTGGAACTGAGAAGTTGAATATTAACATCATTTCCCTCACTGCAATGATCCTCAGGTGTGTACTCTTTCCGACTAAAACAAGTTACTACACCTGGTCCAACATAAGCTTTTAATCTGTTAATGTGCACAGTCATTTGGGGTTCTGAAAGATTAGGGTTAATTATTTTATAAGTTAGGTCTCCCACCTTCTCTACCACTTGGTAGGGTCCTGCAAACTTATGGGACATGGAAGTCCCCAAACGAGGTTTCAACACCAACACCAAATCTCCGACAGCAAACGACCTGAGTTTAGCCTTGAACTTCTTGTCATATCGTAATTTCATGGCTTGTTGAGTTCTTCCCAGATGTTCTTTCGCCAACTCACGAGCCCGACACAACTTGTCCTTGACCTTACTCAAGTACAAACACTCTGATGAACAGAGACATCTCCCAACAACTTTTCGTGGAGCATTTTAAGAGGACCTCTCACTTGGTGACCAAACACGAGTTCAAAAGGTGAACATCCCAAAGACTCTTGTAACCCTTCTCTCGCAGCAAACAACACGAAGGGGAGATTCTCATCCCAATTACGTGGATAAGTCTCTCCGGTTGTCCTCAACATTTGTTTTAAAGTCTGGTGGAAACGTTCAAGCCCACCTTGGCTTTGTGGATGATATGGACTAGACAATTTGTGCTGAATCCCTCGGGACTCGCAAAAAGTTCTGAAAACTTTAGAACAAAAGTTTCCCCCATTATCACTCTGAATAACCCTAGGCATCCCAAACAAAGAGAAAAAGCGTTCAAGACACTTGATGAGATTATGAGCTTGGGTATTCCTTAGAGCATAAGCTTCTGGAAATCTAGTAGTCATACACATGAGAGTGAATAAAAACATGTTACCCGACTTAGTCTTAGGTAAAGGACCTACACAATCAATTACAACATGAGTAAATGGTTCATCAGGAACTACAATAGGTTGCAATGGTGCTCTAGGCACAGATTGATTAGGTTTTCCAACAAGTTGACAAGGTACACAGTTATGACAATATCTAACCACGTCTTTCTTTAACTTAGGCCAGAAAAAATATTTACATATCTTATGGTACATATTTGAGATACCTTGGTGACCTCCCATGGGGTCATCATGTGCAGCTTGCAAGATCTGCCTACGATAATCATTGGGGACAACGAGTTGGGTTCTAATCTCACAATCATCTGAAGAGGGAGTTCCCTTGGGTCTCCACCTTCTCATCAGAAGTCGATCCTGGAAAAAGAAACCCGTCCCTTCCTCCAATGCATCAACATTATCAGGTGCCTCAGAAATACACTTAATTAAACTAGGATCAGTAGTCTGTTCAACACTTAAGGGCAATGACTCAGACTCAGCAGCGAGCGGGCAAGAACCTAGTAGCTTGATCTCTTTTCCTGATTGATCAGAATAAAATGGAGCCATAGCTACTTCGGCCTCACTCTCGACAACTGGTTCACTGGAGACAAGCGGGCAAGGTACAGATAGTTCAGCCTCCTCACCTTCACTTTCCTTGTGACTTAGGTTCGGCGGGGCTTCTACTACTGCCTCACTCTCATCATCCAGTCGAGTCATAAAAGAATCCTCAAGATCCACCTCCCACTCCTTTCCTGAAGGGGTCCTGGTCTTGGGAACAGCAACCTCAGTGAAATCAGAATTACTCTCACCTGTTTTTCCCATTGATCTAGTTACCACACAAGCAGGGTAAATAATATCATCTGCCTCTGGTTTAGCTAATACATTCTGGGGATTGGTTAACATTATGGGACACTTGGGCCCTGCAACCTGTCGGTTGCCAAAATCATTACCTAAGATAATGTCTACCCCAGGAATGGGCAGTTGCTTACTTACACCAACATTACACCATCCTGAAGTATATTTAGAATCAAGATTAATTTGCATTAAAGATACAGGTTGTACTCTACCGGCAATACCTTGGAGAAGTACAACTTCACCCAGATCTCGGGTGTCAACATCAGCAAGTACATTTTGGGCAATAAGAGACTGTGAAGCTCCAGTATCACGGAGTAATTGAACAGTCTTATGGTTACCATTATTACATAATAATGTACCTGTGGAAATATATGGTTTAAAGTCAGCCATCCAATTGGGATTGACTGTAGTACATGAAGAATTAATATGTTGCAATCCTTTACTCATAATAAGACCAGTTGGCCGTAGTTCAGGATGCAAACTAAAACATGAAGTAATCACATGACCCCTTCTCTTACAATGTGTACAATGCTTGAAAGTGGGCACACTGGTAGAACCAACTGCAGGTTTAGAATGAGCATTACTAGGCTTAGATGATCCTGGCAGTGGAGTAACAATCTTAGGGTTAGTAAGAGAAGAGTTCACGGGAGTAACTGGCGGACTAGGAGTGGGCTTATAATGATAAGGAGTTCTGTGAGCATTGTAATTTACTCTACGACTAGACTTAGGTGAAGTGGCCGTAAACTGGGCCTTAGTCAACAACTCATGCTCATCAGCGAGCTTTGACAGCTCATAAATGTCTGTTACATTCTTTTGTTCTGCCATAAAAGTAGATAATTTGTCTGGGAGACAAGACAATACTTCTTCCATGATAAGAAGATTCTTTAAAGCATCAAACTCTGTTACTGAAAGTGACTTTAACCATCTGTTGCAATAGTTCGTCTTTTGACGAGTAAAATCAGCTATTGTCTGATCACTTACCCTCCTTAGGTTTCTAAATTTTTGCCTGTGTGCCTCTGGATTTAATTGATAAGCATTTAAGATGCTTTTCTTTACAAATTCATAATCAAAACTATGAGCGTCAGGTAGGGATGTAAAAACCTCCTGACTACGCCCCTTAAATTGAGACTGCATAATTGCTACCCATTGATCCCTTGGCCAGTTCATACTGATGGCAATCTTATTAAAATGTGCAAAGAAAACCTCAGGATCCTCCTCATTAAACTTGGGTAATTTATATATTTACTCATCCTTATGGGATTATTATCATGATTAATTTTTTTTTTTTTTTTTTTTATTTTTATTTTTACATGCAAAACAGGCAATTAAATAAAATAAAAACAATATACACAGCACAAAAACACATAGAACAGAGGAAAACAAAACCCATCAGCCAGAAGGGCCGACAGCACAGCATAACAAAATCAAAGGTGTATGGAAAATACAGGCCAAACGGTAAACACGTGCAGGGTAAAACATTACAATGATAAACGGGACACAACAACAAAACAAAACACCGGCTGAAGGACCGAGAGCCAAAATACTCAATACACAAAGCAAGCAGAGAATAACAATAAATTATAAACACAAAATTGAATAAACAGAGAGCGAACACCATAGCCAGAAGGGCATAGAAACACTCAAATGACAAGAGCATAGATCAAGCAAAGGCACATCAAAAAGAGCACACATAATAATGAAAACAAACATAGATCATGAAAAGGCAGAGCTTAATAACTGGGACATTTAGAAAACATCGGCCGGAAGGGCACACAATATACATCACAAAACCAACCCCCACATAACAGACTAAAATCCAAAACACACCCGATATCCACATCACATTTTCAGGACTGCGCATACTTTTCCGGCCACTCTGCAGCCGGAAAAAGAGTGCAATACGCCTCCCATATCGCCAGAATATCCTCCGGAATAGGGGGACTAATGGCCGTCCGAGGATCGGGCATCGAAATCGGCACACCCGACAGAAATATCCTATATGCTGGAACCCAGACAGATGCGGGGCGCCACGGAACAGGCTCCACCCGGTCAGTATAGGTAAATCTTATAGGGTTGGACTGCGTATCATACGGCTTGCCGTTGGCTAAGATGAACGGGACCTTCTGCGGTGTGCACACGACGGGCAGCGCACCCGTACCCGCGGCAGCCTCACAGGGCTGCTCAGCAACCACCGGACGGGGCACTCGTGGGGTCTCCTCACCCCGAACATCCTTCCGCAGAACCAACACGAGGTCCCGACTTGCACCAGCACCCTCTTCACCAACCACTGGAGGTGCAACCACCCCCCACTGCGGGGAACTGCCGACAGAAGCCACAGGAGGCGAATCATAGACACAGCCCTCGGCATCAGCAGATATATGGACGTCAGCGGCCACTACCTCAAGTCCTGATAACCCATCAGCGCCAGAATCCACCTCATCAGCCCATGCAGTAGATGAGCGCCTGGATCTCTTGGGCACCGGGCGCACATCTTCGGAACCAGAAGTGGACCCAGACCCACGGGCATCACAAGCCGCTCGTACGCGTCTGACGACTGCAGCAGCTTCAACCGCAGGGGGAACCGGACCACACACACCCAGGGACCCCTCAGCCACGTCAGCATCCGGGATCCGAGTCGAGGAGATAGGGCCAGGCGCAGCATCGGAAGACAGGGGAGCATGCGCAGAGGAGGGCGCAATACCACGGGCCACTGGAGCAGCAGGGACAGGGAGACGAACAGGATCAGGGGAATCCACCGATCTCATCGCAACAGCCGGAGGAGGGCCAGCGACATCCGGGGAAACGTCAGGAGACGCCGGGGGAGCCGCAGCAACGAGCCGGGCGGGCTCCACAACCCCGAAGTCCTCGTCCAGTGGAAGCGGAGGGAAATCCTCTTCCCGAAAGAGGTTGACAGGTGCAACCGGATCCGCCTCGCACCCTGCAGCCTGATGCCCCATCAAGCCACACCGGAAACAGGTCCGAGGCTGCCGGGCATAGTACACCCGGATGTAGCATCCCAGAAGTCGGACCGAAGACGGAATGTCCGACCGCAGACGCATGCCCAAGGTGCGAATATTCGTCCTCCTCCCGGCGTACTTCCCGGAGGATAACGTATTTACCCTCACACTGACGACGGGCCCAAATCGCTGGAAATAACGCCGCAGAAGCTCTTCGGGAAACTCCAAGGGCGCCCCATGCACGCTGACATAGGTCAGCGCACCACTCCGGTCTGATATGGCGACTGAGCCGGTACCTCCTGGCAAGGACAGCGAGCGCCCCTCGTAACGACTGAGGAAGGCACGATATACCTCCTCCGTCGCCAGCTTGATGACAACGCGATGCGCAGTCACCAGCTCAATCCCGTCAACATCTAGCACCGGGACATGCAGCAAGTCGCACAGTACCTCCGCAACCTCCGGATACCCAGCACGGCCAGAGAATTCCAGTCCTACCGAGTTCACACGCTTGATCGCTGGTAGGGGACCACCCATGGTGAACCCAACACCTGCCACGTCTGCACACCGCCAGGCAGGCAACAACACTGGGGGGTGGGGGGGGGGGCAGCTACGCCCCGCCACCTGGCGATCAAAAGGCTGACTACCCTAGCAGTCACGGAGGGACACGTCCGCACTCCACGGCTGCTCAGGGTCAACTCCTTATCATGATTAATTGAAACATTACTAGAATTTCCATGCCCAGCTGCCATACGCTGTGTTTCAAGCCTGAAATTAGTGTCAGCCATTTGTTGTTGAATCTCTAATTGTTCCTTCTTTGTTGCTTCTAGTTGCAACTCAATTAAAACTCTCTGGTTTTGTGCCGCAAGTTCTAGACGCCTAGTCTCAAGCTCCCTCTGCTGAGCTTCAGCCTCTAATAATGACTGTTGCCTTGCGAGCCTCAATCTCTAATCATTTCTGTTCTTTTTGAGCTTCAAGCTCTAATTGACAAGCTTCTAACTCAAGACGCTTTAACGTCATCTGATCACTCGACTCTTCTCGTAACACTTCCAGAATTTCTTCCTCTAAATCTCCGTTTTCAACAAAATGCGTCACAATGACGTTCAGAACTTGTGCTTTAACCATTCTGTTGTTGGCGGTCAAATCCAATCGATTTGCCATGTCTACTAACTCAGACTTTTTTAGGTTTTTAAGTCCCTCAAAGTTTGGTTGAGCCAACAACAACAACACTTGATTCTCCATCGTGATTAACACTTGGCACTTGATTCACAATAATAATAATAAACACACTGGCACTGCACTTCACTTCACTGTAAAATTTTCACCACACTGAAAATTCGCTTGGCCTCACTGCACAAACAAAAGTTATAGGATGACTTACCTCAAAATCGTGAAACGTTGTTACTTGACACACAGGAAGGCTTGCATGGCACATGGAATAGTTAATAGTAGAAAACACACAAGACACTGGTACCTAGGAAGGCAAGGTTAGATTAGCACAGTTAAGTTTAAGTGGGAACAATATTTCCCGGCACAGGCCCCCATAACTATGTTACCAGATCGTTCGTCACGGCTCGTAACCCTGTACAGCAGCAAAACCTTTCAGTCTAGGGACATGACCAAATTGCTGTAATATAGAGCGGGTCACCAGTGTAACCACATGATTGGCACAAGCAAGAATAAAGTATTTCCCCCTTAGGACTGAAGAAATATACATATAAATTATATTACATATATTAACAATAATATAAATACAAGATTATATATATAGCACAGATGGACAAGATCACTTATAAAAGCAATTTAAAGTATTGTCTCTCCTATAATATATATGTATGTGTATGGCAAAACAAATATTAACAGACTTATCTCCAAGTTGTTATCTCTCCTGTCCCGTGCGAGTTACTGATTACTTAAACTGCGGGAGTCAAAAACATTGCTTCTGCCCCGCGGAAAATTGCCAAACTAACATTATTTAATTAAACTTACATGGAGCAAAATAATGTGACAAGAGTAATCTTAAAGTAACTTAGTAAATGGTCAGAATAACATGCATAACAAAAATAATGTAATTATTAATACATGCAGTAATTAAAATAAAATAACAAAGAGAAATATTGGCAACGCTCCCCCGCCACCAGGAACTAGAAGTCTCTCACGGAATGTTGCCCCCCAATGTTCAAACAATTACAGAATTCCCATCAGTGTTTCCTACTGATGGTCATACATAAAACCACTTTCCCACGAAATCAGCCATGAACAAACAAAGAGAATATAATCGTTCCCACGGGTGGAAAAGTTAGGCTTAATTCAACATATAAATCAGGCAACACATATCTTACATACAAGTAAAGAATATTTAGATGTACATATAATCAGATAAAACAAGGCATATATAGAAGTACAAATTAATGTAGAAGTACAAATTAAATGTTTTTAATTACGTAGCTTATAGAGGTACGTAACACCCCCCCTCCCCGCTCAGCTCGTTGATGCCGTGAGGGGGGCTTAGTGGGCGGCTGCTGGAGTGTGATGTTCCTTGGGACAGTCCTCTGTAATTTTCTAGCCTTGTGCTCCTGCTGCCATCCTCTCCAATTGTGCTGAGCACCTTTTCCGTTTCCTTCTGTTTCGTTTTTCTCCCCCTCTTCTCCTATCTGCTTGTCGTTTCCTGCCGACCTTTTGCGTATTTTGGTTCTTTCTTTGGATTTCTTCTATTTTGACGCCCGGGTGCTTGAGGAGGCATACTCTTGCACCTGTAGAACTGGGTGCATTGTTCCCCTCGTCTCGAATGAGGGGAACCTTATATTGTCAATCCCCCTTTTTTCGCTGAACCCGATCTCGACGGACTGATGGTTCTTAAGGTGGCGTTTGTGGGGCGTATACTCACGACGCACCCCTAAGGGGCCCCGGCATGATCGGCGATAGCTTCCTGTTGGGTGTCCTGCCTCTAATTGTGGCTCCATGGTGGGTATGGGGGCACATTCGTGGATGAATTTCTTTCTCTTCGTCTATATGTCGATAAATGTTTCTGTTGTACCCTCTCAGGCTCGTGGGGGTAGGCGACCAAGCCCCCGAGTCGGCCTGTATTGGAAAACCAGGCTCTGTAGCTCCTGCTGTGTTGGGCCCCGACCTTGCTCCTCCTTTGACCGTCCTGACTTCTTCCCACAGCTCCCATCACTCCTCTGTGGTTGGGTCGAGCCTCCAGCCCCCAGTGGTGACCACTTCGTCCCCTTGTGCGGCTAAGTCTTTCGTTGTGACTACTGCGCCTTTTGACCCCTCTCTCTCTGGGGGTTCTCAACGCCGTTCGCGCCCCGGCCGCACTAGCTCGATTCCTTCCCGTACTGACGCGTATCAGGCCTTGTTTGGTCCCACTTCATGAGCCAAATACTTTGATCTCCTCCTTCTTGATTCTGCGCCTCCTGACGATTTCTCCCTCCATCGGCATCTTGTTGATTCCGTGGATGCGTCTGTTACCTTCAACCCCACTCGCCTCGGTACACGTGTCGTTGCTGCTCCTTCTCAGGATGCAGCTTCCCGCTTGGCTGCCTTTTCTTGCCTTGGCGAGTTCCCTGTTCGGGTCCCAAGAACGTTCGGATGAATGCCAGTGTTGGCAATATTCTCCTCCTGCCCCATGTTGCAACCGTTGTTCCGAATCTGCAGGATTGCCACGATGATATTCGGCATATCCTTGATGCCCAAGGCCATTCTGTCCTCCAGGTTGACTCGTTTAATCGTCCCCCCTCGTGGTCGTCGCCGTCAACCCCTTCGTGTTGTGAAGATCACCTTTGATGGTAGGACCCTTCCATCCTCTGTCATTCTTGCTGGTGCTAGGTGCTCTGTCCAGGAGTATATTCCTTCTCCTCGGCTTTGTAACAAGTGCTGGAGGTTTGGGCATGGTGTTCTCCGCTGCTCTGGGACTGTCTCTCTCTGTCCTTTGTGTGGGGGGTGAAGGTCACTCTAAGTCGGAGTGCACTTTTCCCCAAGCTCGCTGCTTCAACTGTGGTGAGGCCCATCCTACCTTCTCCCGTGCCTGTATCCATTACAAATTTGAGGCAGCCGTCCTCAACTTGAAGCACCGGGAGCGTTTATTTTTTCCTGAGGTGAGGCGCCAGGTTCGCCGGCTCCCACCTTATGCTAACGTCTCTTATGCTTGCGTGTTGCGCTCTTCCTCTCCTCGTCCTTCCTTCCTTCCTCAGACTCACAACCGTTTCCGGGCCTTGGACCCTGATAAGCCCACTGCCCCCTCCTCTGTTCCTTTGAGTTCTGTCCCGAAGGGTCCCCCTCCTGGTCCTCTGTCTAGGGTTCCCCTTCTTTCTACCCGGTCTGTCGTGTCTCCTGTGTCTTCTTCCTCGTCTCCCTCCGATCCTCCTTCCCATCCTCTTCCTCCATCTATTGGCTCTCCCTGCCGCCTGTCGGTGCAGGCGGATGCCCCTCGCTCTCCTAACTGCCGTCGTGTGTGCTCTCGTTCAGCTTCTCCTGTTGAGACACTGGAAT
>WNGS01163002.1:14035279-14045373 GCA_020271785.1 Procambarus virginalis | reverse complement strand
ATTGATTAGGTTTTCAACAAGTTGACAAGGTACACAGTTATGACATATCTAACCACGTCTTTCTTTAACTTAGGCCAGAAAAAATATTTACATATCTTATGGACATATTTGAGATACCTTGGTGACCTCCCATGGGGTCATCATGTGCAGCTTGCAAGATCTGCCTACGATAATCATTGGGGACAACGAGTTGGGTTCTAATCTCACAATCATCTGAAGAGGGAGTTCCCTTGGGTCTCCACCTTCTCATCAGAAGTCGATCTGGAAAAAGAAACCCGTCCCTTCCTTCCAATGCATCAACATTATCAGGTGCCTCAGAAATACACTTATTAAACTAGGATCAGTAGTCTGTTCAACACTTAAGGGCAATGACTCAGACTCAGCAGCGAGCGGGCAAGAACCTAGTAGCTTGATCTCTTTTCCTGATTGATCAGAATAAAATGGAGCCATAGCTACTTCGGCCTCACTCTCGACAACTGGTTCACTGGAGACAAGCGGGCAAGGTACAGATAGTTCAGCCTCCTCACCTTCACTTTCCTTGTGACTTAGGTTCGGCGGGCTTCTTACTACTACTGCCTCACTCTCATCATCCAGTCGAGTCATAAAAGAATCCTCAAGATCCACCTCCCACTCCTTTCCTGAAGGGGTCCTGGTCTTGGGAACAGCAACCTCAGTGAAATCAGAATTACTCTCACCTGTTTTTCCCATTGATCTAGTTACCACACAAGCAGGGTAAATAATATCATCTGCCTCTGGTTTAGCTAATACATTCTGGGGATTGGTTAACATTATGGGACACTTGGGCCCTGCAACCTGTCGGTTGCCAAAATCATTACCTAAGATTATGTCTACCCCAGGAATGGGCAGTTGCTTACTTACACCAACATTACACCATCCTGAAGTATATTTAGAATCAAGATTAATTTGCATTAAAGATACAGGTTGTACTCTACCGGCAATACCTTGGAGAAGTACAACTTCACCCAGATCTCGGGTGTCAACATCAGCAAGTACATTTTGGGCAATAAGAGACTGTGAAGCTCCAGTATCACGGAGTAATTGAACAGTCTTATGGTTACCATTATTACATAATAATGTACCTGTGGAAATATATGGTTTAAAGTCAGCCATCCAATTGGGATTGACTGTAGTACATGAAGAATTAATATGTTGCAATCCTTTACTCATAATAAGACCAGTTGGCCGTAGTTCAGGATGCAAACTAAAACATGAAGTAATCACATGACCCCTTCTCTTACAATGTGTACAATGCTTGAAAGTGGGCACACTGGTAGAACCAACTGCAGGTTTAGAATGAGCATTACTAGGCTTAGATGATCCTGGCAGTGGAGTAACAATCTTAGGGTTAGTAAGAGAAGAGTTCACGGGAGTAACTGGCGGACTAGGAGTGGGCTTATAATGATAAGGAGTTCTGTGAGCATTGTAATTTACTCTACGACTAGACTTAGGTGAAGTGGCCGTAAACTGGGCCTTAGTCAACAACTCATGCTCATCAGCGAGCTTTGACAGCTCATAAATGTCTGTTACATTCTTTTGTTCTGCCATAAAAGTAGACAATTTGTCTGGGAGACAAGACAATACTTCTTCCATGATAAGAAGATTCTTTAAAGCATCAAACTCTGTTACTGAAAGTGACTTTAACCATCTGTTGCAATAGTTCGTCTTTTGACGAGTAAAATCAGCTATTGTCTGATCACTTACCCTCCTTAGGTTTCTAAATTTTTGCCTGTGTGCCTCTGGATTTAATTGATAAGCATTTAAGATGCTTTTCTTTACAAATTCATAATCAAAACTATGAGCGTCAGGTAGGGATGTAAAAACCTCCTGACTACGCCCCTTAAATTGAGACTGCATAATTGCTACCCATTGATCCCTTGGCCAGTTCATACTGATGGCAATCTTATTAAAATGTGCAAAGAAAACCTCAGGATCCTCCTCATTAAACTTGGGTAATTTTATATATTTACTCATCCTTATGGGATTATTATCATGATTAATTGAAACATTACTAGAATTTCCATGCCCAGCTGCCATACGCTGTGTTTCAAGCCTGAAATTAGTGTCAGCCATTTGTTGTTGAATCTCTAATTGTTCCTTCTTTGTTGCTTCTAGTTGCAACTCAATTAAAACTCTCTGGTTTTGTGCCGCAAGTTCTAGACGCCTAGTCTCAAGCTCCCTCTGCTGAGCTTCAGCCTCTAATAATGACTGTTGCCTTGCGAGCCTCAATCTCTAATCATTTCTGTTCTTTTTGAGCTTCAAGCTCTAATTGACAAGCTTCTAACTCAAGACGCTTTAACGTCATCTGATCACTCGACTCTTCTCGTAACACTTCCAGAATTTCTTCCTCTAAATCTCCGTTTTCAACAAAATGCGTCACAATGACGTTCAGAACTTGTGCTTTAACCATTCTGTTGTTGGCGGTCAAATCCAATCGATTTGCCATGTCTACTAACTCAGACTTTTTTAGGTTTTTAAGTCCCTCAAAGTTTGGTTGAGCCAACAACAACAACACTTGATTCTCCATCGTGATTAACACTTGGCACTTGATTCACAATAATAATAATAAACACACTGGCACTGCACTTCACTTCACTGTAAAATTTTCACCACACTGAAAATTCGCTTGGCCTCACTGCACAAACAAAAGTTATAGGATGACTTACCTCAAAATCGTGAAACGTTGTTACTTGACACACAGGAAGGCTTGCATGGCACATGGAATAGTTAATAGTAGAAAACACACAAGACACTGGTACCTAGGAAGGCAAGGTTAGATTAGCACAGTTAAGTTTAAGTGGGAACAATATTTCCCGGCACAGGCCCCCATAACTATGTTACCAGATCGTTCGTCACGGCTCGTAACCCTGTACAGCAGCAAAACCTTTCAGTCTAGGGACATGACCAAATTGCTGTAATATAGAGCGGGTCACCAGTGTAACCACATGATTGGCACAAGCAAGAATAAAGTATTTCCCCCTTAGGACTGAAGAAATATACATATAAATTATATTACATATATTAACAATAATATAAATACAAGATTATATATATAGCACAGATGGACAAGATCACTTATAAAAGCAATTTAAAGTATTGTCTCTCCTATAATATATATGTATGTGTATGGCAAAACAAATATTAACAGACTTATCTCCAAGTTGTTATCTCTCCTGTCCCGTGCGAGTTACTGATTACTTAAACTGCGGGAGTCAAAAACATTGCTTCTGCCCCGCGGAAAATTGCCAAACTAACATTATTTAATTAAACTTACATGGAGCAAAATAATGTGACAAGAGTAATCTTAAAGTAACTTAGTAAATGGTCAGAATAACATGCATAACAAAAATAATGTAATTATTAATACATGCAGTAATTAAAATAAAATAACAAAGAGAAATATTGGCAACGCTCCCCCGCCACCAGGAACTAGAAGTCTCTCACGGAATGTTGCCCCCCAATGTTCAAACAATTACAGAATTCCCATCAGTGTTTCCTACTGATGGTCATACATAAAACCACTTTCCCACGAAATCAGCCGTGAACAAACAAAGAGAATATAATCGTTCCCACGGGTGGAAAAGTTAGGCTTAATTCAACATATAAATCAGGCAACACATATCTTACATACAAGTAAAGAATATTTAGATGTACATATAATCAGATAAAACAAGGCATATATAGAAGTACAAATTAATGTAGAAGTACAAATTAAATGTTTTTAATTACGTAGCTTATAGAGGTACGTAACACCCCCCTCCCCGCTCAGCTCGTTGATGCCGTGAGGGGGGCTTAGTGGGCGGCTGCTGGAGTGTGATGCTCCTTGGGACAGTCCTCTGTAATTTTCTAGCCTTGTGCTCCTGCTGCCATCCTCTCCAATTGTGCTGAGCACCTTTTCCTTTTCCTTCTGTTTCGTTTTTCTCCCCCTCTTCTCCTATCTGCTTGTCGTTTCCTGCCGACCTTTTGCGTATTTTGGTTCTTTCTTTGGATTTCTTCTATTTTGACGCCCGGGTGCTTGAGGAGGCATTCTCTTGCACCCGTAGAACTGGGTGCATTGTTCCCCTCGTCTCGAACGAGGGGAACCTTTTATTGTCAATCCCCCTTTTTTCGCTGAACCCGATCTCGACGGACTGATGGTTCTTAAGGTGGCGTTTGTGGGGCGTATACTCACGACGCACCCCTAAGGGGCCCCGGCATGATCGGCGATAGCTTCCTGTTGGGTGTCCTGCCTCTAATTGTGGCTCCATGGTGGGTATGGGGGCACATTCGTGGATGAATTTCTTTCTCTTCGTCTATATGTCGATAAATGTTTCTGTTGTACCCTCTCAGGCTCGTGGGGGTAGGAGACCAAGCCCCCGAGTCGGCCTGTATTGGAAAACCAGGCTCTGTAGCTCCTGCTGTGTTGGGCCCCGACCTTGCTCCTCCTTTGACCGTCCTGACTTCTTCCCCCAGCTCCCATCACTCCTCTGTGGTTGGGTCGAGCCTCCAGCCCCCAGTGGTGACCACTTCGTCCCCTTGTGCGGCTAAGTCTTTCGTTGTGACTACTGCGCCTTTTGACCCCTCTCTCTCTGGGGGTTCTCAACGCCGTTCGCGCCCCGGCCGCACTAGCTCGATTCCTTCCCGTACTGACGCGTATCAGGCCTTGTTTGGTCCCACTTCATGAGCCAAATACTTTGATCTCCTCCCTCTTGATTCTGCGCCTCCTGACGATTTCTCCCTCCATCGGCATCTTGTTGATTCCGTGGATGCGTCTGTTACCTTCAACCCCACTCGCCTCGGTACACGTGTCGTTGCTGCTCCTTCTCAGGATGCAGCTTCCCGCTTGGCTGCCTTTTCTTGCCTTGGCGAGTTCCCTGTTCGGGTCCCAAGAACGTTCGGATGAATGCCAGTGTTGGCAATATTCTCCTCCTGCCCCATGTTGCAACCGTTGTTCCGAATCTGCAGGATTGCCACGATGATATTCGGCATATCCTTGATGCCCAAGGCCATTCTGTCCTCCAGGTTGACTCGTTTAATCGTCCCCCTCGTGGTCGTCGCCGTCAACCCCTTCGTGTTGTGAAGATCACCTTTGATGGTAGGACCCTTCCATCCTCTGTCATTCTTGCTGGTGCTAGGTGCTCTGTCCAGGAGTATATTCCTTCTCCTCGGCTTTGTAACAAGTGCTGGAGGTTTGGGCATGGTGTTCTCCGCTGCTCTGGGACTGTCTCTCTCTGTCCTTTGTGTGGGGGGTGAAGGTCACTCTAAGTCGGAGTGCACTTTTCCCCAAGCTCGCTGCTTCAACTGTGGTGAGGCCCATCCTACCTTCTCCCGTGCCTGTATCCATTACAAATTTGAGGCAGCCGTCCTCAACTTGAAGCACCGGGAGCGTTTATTTTTTCCTGAGGTGAGGCGCCAGGTTCGCCGGCTCCCACCTTATGCTAACGTCTCTTATGCTTGCGTGTTGCGCTCTTCCTCTCCTCGTCCTTCCTTCCTTCCTCAGACTCACAACCGTTTCCGGGCCTTGGACCCTGATAAGCCCACTGCCCCCTCCTCTGTTCCTTTGAGTTCTGTCCCGAAGGGTCCCCCTCCTGGTCCTCTGTCTAGGGTTCCCCTTCTTTCTACCCGGTCTGTCGTGTCTCCTGTGTCTTCTTCCTCGTCTCCCTCCGATCCTCCTTCCCATCCTCTTCCTCCATCTATTGGCTCTCCCTGCCGCCTGTCGGTGCAGGCGGATGCCCCTCGCTCTCCTAACTGCCGTCGTGTGTGCTCTCGTTCAGCTTCTCCTGTTGAGACACTGGAATCCATTGCCCGGTACGTAGTTGCTGGGACACCGGTCTCTTTAAGTCAGAAGCGAAAGCCTGGCTCCTCTCCTTCTTCCTCCCCGGCGAGTAAGAAGGCTTCGCTTTCTTCCTCAGCCCCTACTACTGGCTCTATTGCTCCTTCCCCTCCCATTTCAGTGATTGCGCCCCCTGTTCCTGCTATGGAGGTTTCTTTGGCCCCTGCTTCCCTTTCGGTTGCTGTTCTTGCGCTCCCCTCTTTCTACTCCCCCTCTTCCTGCTGCTGTCCTTGACTGCTCCTCTCCGTTGTTTCCTCCTCCTCCTCCTCCAGACCCCGCCCGCCCACCTCTGGTCTGTTCTCCCGCTTCCTTCCCTTCGTCTTTGCTCAGATTACCCATGCCCCCTAACCCTGACTTTGCTGACCCTGATCCCGACCCTGATATTCTTAAACGTGCTGTGTTGCTCTTTCGCCTTTGTTTCTTCCTTGTTCTCTGTTGTTGTCCTTTCCCTTCTCATCGATGTCTATTCTTCAATGGAACGTTCGAGGTAATTACGCCAATTTACTCGAACTGCAACTTCTGATTTCGCGGTTTTCGACCCTTTGTGTCTGTCTCCAGGAGTCGATGCTTGGTGCTCGTCCTGGTCGTTTTCGTGGCTATTCCTTTCTCTCTCCCCCCCCCACAGCCGTTGCTGGGGCTCCTAATTCTTTTGCTCTCTTGATTCACGCTGATGTTCCCTTTGTTCCTTTACTTTTTCCTTTGCCTCTCCATTGTTCTGCTGCTCGTATCTTTGTAGGGAAATGGTACACAGTTTGATCCATTTATCTCCCTTTGAGTGTCCCGCTTTCTCTTCCTGATTTGAAACACCTCTTGGACTCCTTGCCGGAGCCTGTGCTCCTGCTTTGTGACTTCAATTGTCGTCATTCTCTTTGGGGTGATGTTCTGACGAATACCCGGGTCGCCTTCTTGAGCCGTTTCTCCTCTCTTCTTCCCTGTCTCTTCTGAATTCTGGTGGGCCCACTCATTTGGACTCTCGGACTCGCACCCTTTCCTGTCTTGATCTTTCTCTCTGCTCTTCTTCTCTTTACTTAGATTTCACGTGGCAGGTTCTTGATGACCTCCATGGCAGTGATCATTTCCTTATCCTTGTTTCCTTTTTCTCGTTTCGCTCTTCCCTCTCTTTTCCTACGTGGCAGTTTGCTAAAGCGGACTGGAACCTATTTACCCTCAGTGCTGCTCTCTCTGACCTCTCCCTTCTGCCTCTCCCTTGCGCTCTCCTCCTTTTTCATGACACTGTCTTCGACGCTACCCTCCGCTCTATTCCTCGCTCTTCTTCTTGGGGTCCACGGAAGTGCGTTCCCTGGTGGAATATGGACTGTGCAACCATCGGCAGACGACCGATTATTTTCTTTTCTTTAGGAAAGCGAGTGCGGTGGCCCATAAGGCCATTCGTACAGCTAAACGTGAATGTTGGGTTTCTTATGTCTCCACAATTACGTCTGAAACTCCCCTGCCACAGATCTGGAAGCGTATCCGCAAGATAGCGGGTAAGTTCGTTCCCGACGTTTCCCCGGTCCTTCACCTCCGTGGTACTCTTGTGGCGGACCCGTTGCAGGTCGCTACCGAACTGGGTTCTCACTTTTCTTCTGTTAGCTCTGGTCTTCATCTTCCCCAATCTTTCCTTCTTCATAAACCTGTCCTTGAGTCTCGTCCTTTAGATTTCTGCACTCGTCTTCGACTTTCTTATAACGATCCCTTCTCTCTCTCTGAACTTCGTTCTGCCCTGGCCCTCTGCGGTTCTACGGCGGCGGGCTCCGATGGTATTCATTATGAGATGCTTTGCCATCTCCCTCCGTGCACGTCTCAGTATTTACTGAGTTTGTATAATCGGATCTGGCTCGATGCCGTTGTCCTCCCTGTTCGCAAACCAGGGTCTCTGGGAACTTCCCCTAAGGACTTTCGCCCTATTGCCCTCACAAGTTGTGTCTGCAAACTCTTTGAACGTATGGTTAACGTTTGTCTGATGTGGTTCCTGGAACACCATCACCTCCTCTCCCCTTCTCAATTTGGTTTCCGCAAGTGCTGCAGCACGACAGATGTCCTGGTGAACTTGGAGGTCTATATTCGTACTGCTTTTGCTGGGAGGACCTCCGTTGTTGCCGTCCTTTTTGACCTGGAAAAGGCTTACGACACCGCTTGGCGATATCATATTCTATCCAGCTTTATCTTTTTGGCCTTCGTGGTCATCTCCCTCTCTTTCTCTGCAGCTTCCTCTCTCTCGTCGTTCCTTTCGGGTGCGCCTTGGTACTGCTCTCTCTGCCTCTTTTCAGCAATACGAAGTGTGCCCCAGGGTAGTGTTCTGAGCACTACTCTTTTTCTGGTTGCCCTCAATGGTCTTCTTTCCTCTCTTCCTTCAGGTGTCTTCTCCGCTCTCTATGTCGATGATCTTACCCTTTGCTGTCAGGGTGATGATTCGCCTTTCCTTCAGCGCCGGCTTCAACTTGCGATTGATGCCGTGTCGTCTTGGGCTACCGATCATGGCTTCAAGTTCTCTACTTCTAAGACTTGTGCCATGTCTTTTACTCGGAAACGGGTCGTTCTTCGTCCCTCTTTGTCACTTTATGTCATCCCCTTGAGTACAAAGATTCCGCGAAGATTTTGGGTTATTCCTTGACACTCGTTGTCTTGTCTCCCCATATCTCTTTACCTCCGTGTGGAGTGCTCTAAGGCCCTTCCCCTCCTTCGAGTATTTGTCCCCATACTTCTGTGGGGAGCGGATAGGCGCACTCTCCTTGCTTTGCATTCCTCTCTCGTCCTGTCTAAGCTCGATTATGGTTGCCCCTGCTTACTCTTTCTGCTTTCTCCTTCTGCTGATCTTCTGGCCGTCTTGGTGCTTTGGCACCAATACTGGGCTGCGCCTCAGTTCTGGTGCCTTTCTTCGACTCCCTCCTTAGCTGGTATGTTGACACTGGCTTCCGTTCTCCAGGACCGCCGTGATCGCTACTGTTTTCGCTATCTTGCGCGGTCCTTGCAATATCCTTCCTCTCAGTAGTGTAAACCGGGGCCAAGACCGGCCGTATTTGCTTTTTTCCAGGGCCGGTCTATGGCCCGTGTTTTTTTTCGTTACCCCCAGTGAGATTCGACGGCCGGAACTTGGCCCCATGTTTTTTCGTTACCCCAGTGAGATTTGACGGCCGCGATTTGGCCCCATGTTTTTTCGTTAGCCTATTAAGATTCGACGGCCGTGATTTGGCCCCATGTTTTTTCGTTAGACTATTGAGATTTGACGGCCGCGATTTGGCCCCATGTTTTTTTCGTTAGCCTATTGAGATTCGACGGCCGCGATTTGGCCCCATGTTTTTTCGTTAGACTATTGGATTCGACGGCCGGTCTATGGCCCGTGTATTTTTCGTTACCCCACTGACCACGGGCATTGCTAATGGTCAATGAACGTCATCAACTTACCTGGGGATTTAAAGGCCGGCTCCTGGGCCCCCATCATTTTTCGTTGCCTCAGAGACCCCGCACAGGCATTGCTAATGGTCACCCCCGTCTTCATCTCCCTGTTTTAAGTCCGTTTTCTGTTATAGTTTATTTATTCCCATTTTTTCAATACTTATAGCAAAGGGGGATTCAAAAGCTGTCTTCTGTCAAGCCTAGTGTGCAATAGCGCTAACCATTCTATGCTCGTTTTTTCTCAATTAGGTATTGCCATACTGTTTCCCAATGTCTAGCTAAGATTTCATATTGACATATGAAAATGAGTTCACCCCTGTTACCAATCCGGTATTTATCCAGGTCTTTTCCTAAATCTAAAACTCATTGCAATTTATGCCCATTATTTCATGTTCTGTCCAGTGTTGATAATTTTAATAGACTATGAATATTCCAGTTTATCATGTTCATTCATTCGCAGCTCTATCATGATACATCTATTTATTCGCCTTTCTAGAGAATGTAATTTAAGCTTTGTCGATCTTTTTCTTCAGAGATTGCTTATTAAGCATAGGACAAATAAAAATGAAAACCCACTAACATCCATTTGTATGAAAACAGTCCCCCTGCCAGGCATGGTGACTTCAATGCAATTTCAGTAGTAGTCCAATATAGCTTCATAAACTAATAGTCCCTGCCGGCGTGGTGACTCCAATGCGAATTCAGTACTAATCCAATAGTTACTGCATAAACGCATAAATGTATATGCACGTGCATAAATACATATGCACACCTCACATTCGCTCAAAAAACATGCCCCCTACACCTTGCTGTAGCATATAACAAATCAAAATTCTCATTCAGTAAAGCAAGCCTTCTGCAGTCACCT
>WNGS01163002.1:14022279-14034279 GCA_020271785.1 Procambarus virginalis | reverse complement strand
TTCCATCTGCAATAACACTGTTCCAGGGTGGAAGTAACTGAAGGATGGGAAACAGATTTCCTGTAGACATGCTTTTTCAGCAACCATATGCTCCGTTAGCTGAATCATCCAGCTTAGGGCATGATCGGCGTGCTGCGAATCTGCAGAAAGCCTGGATAAATGATTGAGCAGTCATATCAGGTTGGTACCTCTAGATGTACTGCTCTGGTGGTGTCACAGGTGACAGACAAATGTATGCCTTGATAGGTTTCTTATCTGCCGTCCCTGTTAGATATATTGCTCCAGTATAATCTACTGCTGACTTCTCGAAAGGATGTAGATGGACCACTCGTTCCTTTGGTAGGGGTGGTGGCCCGGGATAAGAGCAAATTCTTGCATCGTTCTTTGGCATATCATGCAATTTTTCAAGATTGATTTAACTGACTGTTTTCCCTGAGGAATCCAATACTGTTGTCTGATATGTGTTAGTGTGTCTAACACTCCTCCATGTTTGATGATTTGTTGATGTGTATGTAACACAATCAACCTTGTGATCCAATGATTCTTTGGTAAAAGCCATGGATGCACAGTATCTAGATTGACATTTGCGTGTTTAAGTCTCCCTCCACAATGCAGAATGCTGTGATTTTCTTGGTCTATCCACAGACCGAGATTGTGTTTTAACTTATGCGGAAGGTTTTCATAGTCGTTTCCCATAAGTTTCTCTCTGGGTTTGTCTTACCCAATAGATACATCTGGATACATGCACTTTTCCAGTGCATCTGGAAAAGTGTATTTATACCTCTTTTCCTGAGATAATGAAACACGTTCTGTGTTACATTGATTAATTTGATGAGCAAGGAGTAACGAGTACAGTCCAAGACTGATATTTGAGGTTGCTGCCTGGTGGTAGTTCTGGTTTGTGTTGTATTGACGTGTGGCTTGTTCCTGCCAATTACCATTCACTAACCATCGAGGCCCATGAAACCAAATATCTGCCTTTGCAAACTGTTTAAACAACATACCTCTTAATAAGAGATCAGCTGGATTATCTTTTGTTGGTACATGCAACAATTGAAAGCCTACAGTAATTTCGTTAATTTCTGAGACGCGACTTCTTACATATGGAGTCAGACAGTTGTCGTTACGTACCCATTGTAACACGGCTTCATTGTCAGACCATATAATGACATCTTTGATGTTCGTGGTAGACAGACTTGTTTTATATGCACTGATAAGCGTTTGCCAGTTAGCATGCAGTTAGTTCCATCTGAGGCAAAGTCCTTTTTTTAATATGGAGTGACTCTAGCCTTAGAGGTGATTGATATGATTGATGGGAAGTTACTAAGTAAGCACAAGCTCCAAAAGCTTTGGCTGACGAGTCTGCGAATACATGTAGTGTAACTTCATCATTTTCCTTGACTATGTGTCTTGGAAAGATATATCTGTTTGACTAAAGTTTGTTCTTGAGCCATTTCCATCCAAGCTTTTTGTGACTGGAGTGGTAGTGGATCATCCCAGCCAACTTTAGTCTTCCAAGCTTCTTGCACCAATAAACGTCATTTGACAGTTAAAGGATTTAGTAGACCAAGTGGGTTGAATACTTTGCTAAACCTGTGAAATCAAATCCTTTTTGTAGAAATGTAATAATTTACTGATACTGATTTGATTGTTATTGTGTCTGAGATTAGATCCCATTCCATACCAATTACCTTTTGTGATTCTGGTACGTGATATTCAGGGTAAGCTCCTGCTATTTGATTATTCAGTGTTGCAATATTAGAGGCCCTGATTTTAGTCGCATGTTGGCTCCTTGAAATTCCTTTTTGGCCTCTTGATATATTTGTAACAGTTCAGTTGTACTGTTAACTGTCCATGAAAATTATCTACATATAGATGTGACTGATTTCAGCTTATAAACGACTTGATGATTTTTTCAGATGAGTATCTAGAGTTGCTTGGCAGCAAAAATGGGCTAGATGTAGCACCGAATAGTACAGAGGAGAATCTGTACATTACAATAGGACTATTGAGATCTTCTGGGCTCTGTTCCCATAGAAACTTAGTGAAGTCCCTATCTTCTCTTCCTGTAAGCCAACTCTTAGAAAGGCCTTGCTTATATCTGCTGAAAACATATATGTGTTAAGTCTAAACTTCAGTAGTATGTCATACAATTTCTGAGTTAGACTTGTACCTGTTTGCAAACAATCATTTAGACTGGTTCCTTGGGGTCCAGATTTAGAGCTACAATTAAAAACTATCCGTAAAGGAGTTGTTTTATAGTCTCCCATTACAGCCATGTGTGGTAAAAAAAGGCCTGTTTGCTTATTGTTGTGTTTCACAACTTCGATGAATTTATTCTTTAGCTATTGAGCAATAATGTCATGGTAGAGTTGTAAATGTTCAGGCCTTTTTCTTTGCTTTGCTAATTGAGATTTAAATTGACTATAAGCCATATGATAGTTGGTAGGTAAGGTTTTATGGTTTATCTTCCAAGGTAGCCTTGCCCTGTACTGTCCATCATGGTATTGTACAGTTTCTAAGTATTGATTATATGTACAGGCAACATCAGGACTTGGTTGTTCAGGAATTATTCCTATTTCATCAAGTTGCCAGAATTTATGCACAGATTCCAGTCTGTCATCAATCATGTGGGGGATATTCAGTGGTGACTGTTTTGCCTAGTCAAGCCACTATTACAGTTTCTGTATGATGTGTTTTTTCAGGAGTTGAAGCTTCAAGATCTAATACTCTTGTTTGAATGCAAACTACTTGGTTGATTAGTTCTATCTGTGCAGTAGGTAATGTATCTGTAGTAATTGTATTTGATATTAACACATTGACATTACTCTGTACCTTACAGAATTGTACAGCTGATAAAGAATTATCTTATTTTGGCTTTGCCTGTGATATAGTTTGATTATTGATTCTATTGGCACAGTCTACATCTGCATATGCTGTGTATTGATAGGTATGTGCTTCCTGACAGAATAAACATCTCAGGGCACTTGTAGCTCCTCTTGTCTTATCTGTCTTGGGAGCTTGATTTCCTACAGTTCTGTTAACTGTGGGTGATATAGAATATGAGCAAACCTTACTCTGTTTCCACTTTGCAGATGATGAGTTTTGTTGTCTTGATTTTTGTCTGCTAGTTGGGACAATCTTGTTTTTGTCCGAAGATTCACTTTTAGTGAATTTTTCTTGTGATATGATATTGTTACAAATATGTAACACTTGTAGATAAATAACTACATGCAAGTAGGTCATACAAGCATGTAACACTTGTAATCCTTCAAGGATTTTCTTAAAGGATGAATTGTATTTGTAATAAAGTTTATTTACAGTATTCTTGATGTGAAGAAGCATTTTGCTTTTTATTTTTCTCGGCTTTGCCTTTTCTATTAAGTAAGTCTCTTTGAGATGCTTGATTGCCTTCAGATTTTCTGAGACTACTTTCACTTCAGTGAAAGCATGAGATTAGGTGATCAAGATTATATTCTTGGATTAAGATAGTTATCTTAGATGAATTATAATACTTGGATTGACATTGTCAATGTGCTGTTAGCCTTAAGATTGCAGATTAGTGATGAGTAGCTGTTTAGCTATTCAGATTGTGATGTGAGATTAAGATTCGTCTTAATCCCCAATGGTAGACTATTGTAGCCAAGTGATGATGACATTTGTCTATCACCTGATTGAAATGACCTGTAGGCTGTAGATTATGATTAATGATTTGGCGTTTAGCTAAGTGATGACGTTGTCATTCAACTGATAGAAGTGGCCAGTAGGCATTCAAGTTTCTTGATATGTATCCACTGTACTTATCATGTAACAATTGTATGGCTTGATCATAATCTTCATCTGTGCATGACAAATTAGCAATGATCTGCAATGCCTTTCCTCTTACTTGACTTTGTAAATATAAAAACTGAATAGCCTTAGTGAGAGAAGCATTAGAGTGTATTAAATAATCAAAAGCTTTCCAGAAGGTATCCCAATTATCTTCAGCTTTGCCCTCAAATCATGGTAATTGTACCTTTGGAAGCTCAGCTGCTACATGTGGGATAGTTGAGGTACCAAACTGAGTGCATGTGCTCACATTTGGTTGGGCTACTGCTGGTAATGCTAGTTTGATTAAAGGATCTAGTTGATCCTGGATTTTATTGTCATAAATTGCTGTGTCAGCTCTGAGATCCTGAAGTTCCCTTTGGGTTAAATCAGCATTAGCTCTTTCTGCTAAAAAATCTCTGCATGGAGTTTGATTTGTTCATATTTTTCAACAGCTGCTTTACTCTGCTATTCAGAGTTATTAAATTAGGAGATGCTTGTTTAGCTAACTTTTGACATCTGTCAAGCTATTGAGTCAAGTGATTTGTTAGGCACTTTATAAGTGTCCTTTTCTTTCCTGTTTCTGTAGCAGGTGCAGAATTAGAAGTCATTTGGATTTTCCGAGTTTCAGAGTTTCAGAGATATTTTCTATTTTGATAAAAATATGAATAATGTTAATGTATTTTGATAGATGAGCTTTCTGTTACTTAGGTATTGATTCCAAATATCGTCCTTCCTTTCCTCCCTGGAATCTGGATTTAGCAGGTGCTCAATTGTCAAAAGTGAAAAAATTTGTTTGTCATCCAAATGCACCAAATTGGTAAATCTTGTAATAATTTCTCAAAAATAGCAAATGGCACTATTTTTGGAAAATCATTACAAGATCTATTATTCTAATAGGGGTTTGAAAAAATACAATAGAATGCCTACTGGTTTTACCAGTAATAGGGATTGATACTGTTGATTATGGATATATTGATTCGAGCTGCCTCGTATGGGCCAATAGGCCTTCTGCAGTTACCTTTGTTCTTATGTTCTTATTGTAATGAAATGCTCTTATTGTGTTAAAAGCACTTTTTTAAAGAGTAGTAATGAGCAGCTCTGAAAATCAGTTGAATACAGATAATGCTAGATAATACACTTAGTGTGTATATATGTTATCACAATTGTGGTATATAATGGTATTTATGAGTAAGATGTAATTGTGTCTTTGACACGGATAAAATTAAGTACTCTGGTTTTTGACACAGAACTGCTACTAGTATGCTATGAATGCTTACTAGGTAATGGATATGGTGGTATAAGCCACTGCAAGCAATTTGTTTACTTAGATATATAGATATTATAAATATTAGCTGTTAGCTAGGTTAGGCTAGTATGTAAAAATTATTCCAATGCAAAATCAAGAAGTTCTTATGTATTTTGCTATTGAAATATTCGGTAAACGAAGGACCATAAATATGGTTTGAAGTGTACTGATATAACCATCCGGTTTGAAGGACCATAAATGTGGGGAAAACCTGCCGGGATTGATATGAGAGAACTACTAGGGATGTGTACTGTACTAAATTTAAAAATTACTGTATGCAAAATTAATTCAACTTAAGTCTCTAGCTAGGGTAGTAAATCCTAGCTCCTCTTTTTCCTAATGACAGACTGTGGGCTGTAAGGGGCAGGGGGGGGGTGAATGTGAATGGAAAGGTTGATTGAAGATCCACAGTCCACCTGCAGACAAGTATCTCACATCAGCTTGTATTTTTTATACAAGGATAAGATTTTAATAAATTCAGTTCTATAACTGAACACTGGTTCTGTTTAAATCAGGGATTTAAACATGTACAGTGGCACCTCGACTTACGATAATTTTGTGTTACGATGTAATTTGATTGAAAAATGCGACTCGACATACGATGGTGTCGTCGACTAACGATATTTGTTGGTACACATTCGGGTCGACCGAGCGCATGGTTCCCGATCACTGAGACTGACCTGCCTCAGTTTACTACAGCTGCCTGCTTAGTGATGATCACGCCTATAAGAAATTCCGTTTTTGTGGTGATTTTTTTGCTTTTTGAACATACAATTAATTATTATATATCATGCTGGGTCCCAAGAAAGTCAGTGGTAAGGTTCAACATATGAAAACCCATGTAAAGATGACCATAGAGCAAAAACAAGAGATCATTCGTAACTATGAAGATGGTGTGCGGGTTGTTGAACTAGCTAGCCAGTACAAAAAATCTCAGTCAACGATATCCACCATACTGGCTAAGAAAAGGACATTATGAGTCCTAAAGTGGCAAAAGGCATATCAATAATCACGAAACATAGAACACAAACACTTGAGGATGTTTAACAGTTATTATTAATTTAGATACACAGCAAGGAGCTAGCGGGTGATAGAGTTTCAGAGACCATCATTTGTGAAAAACAAGGAAATTACATGAAGACCTTTTAAAGAAAACCCCTGGAACGAGTGATGCAAATGCAAAAGAGATAAATGAGCAGGGGATGGTTTGAGAAATTTAGAAAAAAATGTGGCATTAATAGTGTTCTGAGTGTTGCGTGTTGCGAGCTGGTGGAGGAACACGGCAAAGAACTGACCATTGAAGAACTTTACAAGGAGCAGCAACATGAGACAGCTGAGGAAATTTCTTCAGGGGAGGAGGAGACAGTACAGAATGATCCTTCCTCATTAATTAAGAAATGTGTGCAGCATGGGAAGAATAGCAAACTTTTGCTGAAACAACTCACCCAAATCACGGTGCAGTAGGCTGTTGCCTTAACCTTTTTAATGACACTGTGATGCCTCACTACAGACAAAAATTAAAACATATGAAAAAACAAAATACCTGGAAAGGTTTTTAGTGAGACAAACAAGCAGTGAATCACTACCAGGTCCGGGTGGTATGCAGGCAAAACGTAAGAAAGAGTGTAGCCCAGAGAAGTCATCAATGCCTGATGTTATAATGGAAGGGGACTCCCCTTCCAAACAGTAGCACCTCTCCTACTCCCCCTCTGCTCACCATCTTCCATACGCATCATGAGTCCTCCATAAAGGTAATATAAACATATGTAATGTATTGTAGTTAGGAAAAACATTGCATTCAGTATAAAATGTATTTATAAGTTAATAATTTGGAGGGAGGGGAACGAAATAATTAAATTCCGTTTATTTCTTATGGGAAAAATCGCTTCGACTTACGATTTGTCTCTGGGATCATATTACCATCGTAAGTCGAGGCCCCACTGTACATAGTCTAGCCTAGCACCATAACTATCAACAGCCAATATTCATTTACTATAAAACACAACAATTTAAATTGTGGAAGTAAATTAAATGACCTTAAATGTAGTCTAAGTACTAGTTAACTAAGTACTAAGATTATATTCAATTAGATAAACTTATATTATAACTACGTAAGTAATTGTTAACTTAATTTATATGATCAAGTATATATATGAAGAGATTCAATCAGCTTGACTGAAACTCTTTCCAGACTAGGGACACTTATGAAGCAGTGAACCTCACGAGTGTCTAGGGTCCTGGAAAGATTCAGTAACTGCAATATTAATGAATACTCCCTGAAATATGAGGCGTTGCCTCACCCTATACTGACAGAGAGACTTATTGGATATATTAAAGTTATACCAGCATACAATTGGCCAATTATACACTAAATAACATTCAATATACTTCTCTGAATGCCGGGAGTATGACTGACAAGTGTGCCAGACTGGATAACTCTCTAGTCGAGTTTAGGCACGATATTTTATATCACAGCTTTGCTGTATAATGTTCTAGTAGCATTGCTAATTGATTATGTCCTTAGTTGCGTTTGCAGTAGGATGATAGGTGACGATGGTGGAAGTGGAGACAGTGTCACTTTGTGTGCACAACTCTACACTCTTATATAGAAATTTTCTAGGAATTTTTCCTTGTAGATATATTGTCCAAGAACTCCCNTGTGTGTGTGTGTGTGTGTGTGTGTGTGTGTGTGTGTGTGTGGTATCTGAGTATGTGTATGTGTATATAAGCATGAGTATGTAATGAGTTTGTGTGTGTGTATATACACGCACGCTGAAGCATCCTAAATAGTTTCTGTATTTTTCTTCTTAACATTTAAAGTCTTTCAGGTTTGAATGAAAATAAAGAACTTTGAGAAAAAATGCTGTAATGAACTGAAGGCAGGGGGGAAAACCAGGACATTTAAGAAAATTGCTTGAGAGCAATAAGGCAAATTGAAAATTTATTTTTTGTACAAGTGTTTCAAGCGCCATCCAAATATTTTAACACCTTTAATGACTTGGTTTTTAACCCTAATCTCTATCATGTGCTACAATAGCATTTATTATTATTATTATTATTATTTTATTATTATTATTATTATTATTATTATTATTATTATTATTATTATCATTATTGTTGCACAAAGAAATTCTATTAATGTCATATTATTATTATTATTGTTTTTATAATAATTTTAATTATTATTATAATTTGACTTATATCCGTTTTATTTTATATTTTATCTTTTTAAAAGTGATAGAGAACAAAATATAAATGATAGGAATATACGAAGAAATGAAAGGTGAAAGATGAAGAGAATGTGTCATGTCATGATCATGAGGCTTCACCTCTCACTTCTGTCTGTCTGTCTTTCTGTCTATGTCTGTCTGTCGGTCTCTCTTTAATTTAATACAATAGCATATTAGGAAGGTGATCAATGTAGTGAACATGCAAGCCAAGAGCTGTTATTCTACGTCAACTCTTATGGAGCCGGACACAAGAAACTTATTTATTTGATGAGCTTATTATTAATGTCCATTAACAATGAACTTTATTTTGAGCTAAGTTACACTCATGCTACTAACAGAATAAAGCTGAAAAAAATCAGTGAACCAGAGCATTTATACGATCAGTAGTTCAATGTGTTGCGCGAGCATGTTCAAAAAAAAAATGCTAGATACGCTGATGGAGCCATATTCCAGACCCAGAGAATGGCAGCCAGCATAAGGCTGTTGATGGCTGAGCGCCATCAACAGGCATCAATAACACTTATTCGAACACTTCACACAGTTAGTTTGTCAACAATGATCACCATAAATTAAAGTATAATCCATAAAGTGTAAGGGGTTATAGGAATAAGTAAAATGATTGGATAATTTTTTTAATTTTGCTGTGAACAGTGCTTGAAGTTTTAATATACAGCAAAATAGTAGTAATAATAATAATAATAATAATAATAATAATAATAATAATAATAATAATAATAATATAATAATAATAATATTTCGAAGTCCAGGCATAATGGATTTGTGATAATTTGTGGACAGAAGGCATTACCTTTGGTAATGCCTTTCTGTACAGGTGTTGGTGTCACTGTCTGTTACAGGTGGTACAGGTGTTGTGTCACTGTCTGTTTCCCCTTACTCCTATCTCTGCCACTTCTCAATCTTTCTCACTCTTTATCTCTCCCTCTCCTCCTCTCCCCATCTTCACATCTCCTACGTTCTAACACTTCTTGTACAGTAAGTTTGTTAATGATAATCAACAAATATTATCACACAATTCATAAAATATAAGTACCAAAATCCATATCATCAAAGTTCGTCTAGTGGTTTCAGGGTAAGTGTTATCATTAGATAAAGTTTCACGATATGGAAAAAAATTGTCTCGTGATAGAGATACAGAGAGAGAGAGAGAGAGAGAGAGAGAGAGAGAGAGAGAGAGAGAGAGAGAGAGAGAGAGAGAGAGAGAGAGAGAGAGAGAGAGAGAGAGAGAGAGAGAGAGAGTATGCAACAGACAATGCAATGAATAAGTAATACTCCAAACAAAAATGTCAACGCTTAAATTGGAATTTATGTCAAGGTATTAATATTCCTCTTTTTATTTGTGTGGTAAAGGCTGCGAGTATAGTGTTTATTTTTCAAATAATCAACAAAGAAAGCAATTGTTTTTAATTTGAGTTAAAACTAACGTATATATACTAGTATATTTTGGTAGCAGTCTTTCCTGTAGACATATATTATTAAATATGACCGAAAAAGTAAGATTAATAATTCTAACACGAATTTTCTCTATATTTCTTATGTTTCTTTTCACTGTCAATGGTAATTGAAAAATCAGTTCTCCAAAATTCATTTTATTTCTATTCTGACGCGACGCTAGAACGCATTTCGTAATAACTTATTACATTTTCAAAGACTTTAGGTTACACACACGCAGCAAACACTAAACAGTGTTTAAACAGCTTTCATATTATACCTGCTTTTCGGTGAGGTAATATGTTACAATAGTTTTGGATGAGGTGAAAACAAATTTTCAACACAAGCCAGAACACGAAACAATGGGTATAAGCTAAAGGGAAGAATGGAAGTAACTGCAGAGGGCCTATTGGCCCATGTTTCTTGATGCTTAAATATTGGAGCGGAGGCTTGAAGTGGGTAGAATATAATTGCGCATTAATTGGCTGTTTATTGCTGGTGTTGACTTCTTAATGTGTAGTGCCTCGCAGATATCAAGCTGCCTGCTATCGCTGTATCTGTCGATGATTTCCGTGTTTTTTGTTAAGACTTCTCTGGTGATGGTCTGGTTGTGGGAAGAGATTATATGTTCCTTGACAGAGCCATGTTGCTTATGCATCGTTAATCGCCTGGAAAGAGATGTTGTTGTCTTGCCTATATACTGAGTTCTTTGAGGCTTACAGTCCCCAAGTGGGTATTTGAAGGCATAGACGACATTGGTCTCTTTCAAAGCGTTCTGCTTTGTGTCTGGAGAGTTTCTCATGAGTAGATTGGCAGTTTTCTTGGTTTTATAGTAAATCGTCAATTGTATCTTCTGATTTTTGTCTGTAGGGATAACGTTTCTATTAACAATATCTTTCAGTACCCTTTCCTCCGTTTTATGAGCTAAGGAAAAGAAGTTCCTGTAAAATAGTCTAATAGGGGGTACAGGTGTTGTGTTAGTTATCTCTTCAGAGGTTGCATGGCGTTTCACTTTCCTTCTTATGATGTTTCTTCTGTTTATATGTTTCTATATGTTTCTTCACAACATATACCCCCGGTTCATTCTCAACCAATTATGTCTCCTAAAAACGTGACTGCGCAGGGAAATAAGAGCAACAAACCCCCTAACAAGGCATCCATCCCGGCCAACTCTGACAGCCTTCGTGTTTCTCCGTCTGGAAGCTCCAGACAGGGAGCGGGGTCCTCTCAATCCTCTCCCATTATCATGCTAAAATCCCAGTTTACGCAATTCAAGCGAGCTTCCGGTCCCTCACCGGAGTTCCCTAACTGGACCGAGAATCAGTGGTTCAAAAAGTGTGCCTAGTCCTTGAGTCTCAAAATGCTATCATCTTGAGTATTCAAAATGAGAATCTAGCGAACTGCGCGAATCTCCATCGTCAACAACAAGAAATAACCCTCCTCCGCGATGATGTTAGAAACTTTAAGGCTAGCCAAGAACAACTCCAGCATGACCTAAATGACCTCCGTGAGGAAACAATCTTCTAAAAACTGACGAAGCCATAAAAAAACAAGAGGAAGCTCTCAACAAAATTACTGCATGTATTAGTACATTATCCGCTCACATTCCGTCTCCCAGAAGAACCAGATCAGCAAAGCTGATAGACTCTGTTATTGTGTCGTCCCAAGATATACCTGTGGAACGTGAATGGGAAAAATGTGTTGAATAGCTCAGGCTCTCATAAAAAAACGAATTGCAGGTCATTATAAATAAACAGACATTATTGCTGCCTACAGAGTAGGCAAAAAGAATCCATCAGGTCAAAACCAGCGGGAAAATTCGCCTGGAGCTGACTTCCCAGTCCCTTGAAATCGCATCTTGTCCGTCAGCTGCATCCCAACGGAAGGGAATATACCTCAACGAGTGCTTGACTAGAAAGACAGCACTCCTCTACTGCCGCCTGCGTCAAATCCGTAATCAAAACCCAGAGGCGATTCATCAGTGCTTTGTTAGAGATGGAGTGATTAAGATGAGAAAGACTGCAGAGGGGAAAATGTTTACAATTGCTAATGAAGATAACCTCAACACTTTCCCTCTCCCATGTGGTTTGTCTCACCTTATTATCACTCTCAACGACTCAACTTAATTAACCCCCTTGACACCTAGTGCGGCTAGGTATCTTAAGTCTCCTTGTTTCACTTTTAGCTGTTTTTTTTAATTACTCT
>WNGS01163002.1:13983877-14021681 GCA_020271785.1 Procambarus virginalis | reverse complement strand
TTAAGACGCATCTTCAGTTGCTAAGCGGGTTTGACTTGGCAAATAGCGATTTTTTTTCTCCCTCTATTTCTACTGCATGATGTCATTCCTGGAGGATAGCAGAAAGCCTTAAGGAGGTAAAGAGGAGATGGAAGGAGCGGGCCGATAGCGGGGGCTGCTCCTACTGATTCTTTAGATTTATTATTATTTACATCTTTATGACAAAATTATTTACAATTTTGCCTAATCTGGTCATTTCGATTAAGTCTTATTAAAGTGAGGATAATGCTGGTATTCACTGTCATGCAGGACAGAGGGTCATACACAAGACAATATGTCTAAACTGTAGGCGGAAGCACATATATATCATAGGTAGAGTCTATGTTTTAATGCATGGAAATGCGAAAACATCATCTTTATTGTGCACTGCCACACAAGGGCAGGGATGAGTTCATAAGTGATGCGGCTTAGAAGTAAAATAAATAAAAATTGTTAGTTGGTGGTACAATAGATCAAATATAAGAGTTAAAAAAACTTTACGTGACCAAGGACAGAGAGAACATTTGAAGCCCACACAACACCAACTGTGGTAGTAATAACAACACCAGCTGTGACAGTAATATCACCAGCTGTTTCAGTAATAACAACACCAGCTGTGGCAGTAATAACAACACCAGCTGTGGAATAATAACAACACCAGCTGTGGCAGCAATAACAACATCAGCTGTGGCAGTAATAACACCAGCTGTGGCAGTAACAACACCAGCTGTGGCAGTAATAACAACACCAGCTGTGGCAGCAATAACAACACCAGCTGTGACAGTAATAACACCAGCTGTGACAGTAATAACACCAGCTGTGGCAGTAATAACAACACCAGCTGTGGCAGTTATAACAACACCAGCTGTGGCAGTAATAACACCAGCTGTGACAGTAATAACACCAGCTGTGACAGTAATAACACCAGCTGTGGCAGTAATTACAACACCAGCTGTGACAGTAATAACACCAGCTGTGACAGTAATAACACCAGCTGTGACAGTAATAACACCAGCTGTGGCAGTAATTACAACACCAGCTGTGACAGTAATAACAACACCAGCTGTGGCAGCAATAACACCAGCTGTGGCAGCAATAGCACCAGCTGTGGCAGTAATAACAACACCAGCTGTGGCAGCAATAGCACCAGCTGTGGCAGTAATAACAACACCAGCTGTGGCAGTAATAACAACACCAGTTGTGGCAGTACTAACAACACCAGCTGCGGGAGTAATAACAACTAAGCTGTGGCAGTAATAACAACACCAGCTGTGGCAGTAATAACAACACCAGCTGTGGGAGTAATAACAACTAAGCTGTGGCAGTAATAACAACACCAGCTGTGGCAGTAATAACAACACCAGCTGTGGCAGTAATAACAACACCAGCTGTGGCAGTAATAACACCAGCTGTGACAGTAATAACACCAGCTGTGACAGTAATAACACCAGCTGTGGCAGTAATTACAACACCAGCTGTGACAGTAATAACAACACCAGCTGTGGCAGTAATAACACCAGCTGTGACAGTAATATCACCAGCTGTGGCAGTAATAACAACACCAGTTGTGGCAGTAATAACAACACCAGCTGTGACAGTAATAACAACACCAGCTGTGACAGTAATAACAACACCAGCTGTGGCAGTAATAACACCAGCTGTGACAGTAATATCACCAGCTGTGGCAGTAATAACAACACCAGCTGTGGGAGTAATAACAACACCAGCTGTGGCAGTAATAACAACACCAGCTGTGGCAGTAATAACAACACCAGCTGTGGAATAATAACAACACCAGCTGTGGCAGGAATAACAACACCACCTGTGTCAGTTATAACACCAGCTGTGGCAGTAATAACACCAGCTGTGGCAGGAATAACAACACCAGCTGTGGCAATAACAACACCAGCTGTGGCAATAACAACACCAGCTGTGGCAGTAATAACACCAGCTGTGGCAGTAATAACAACACCAGCTGTGGCAGTAATAACAACACCAGCTGTGGCAGTAATAACACCAGTTGTGGCAGTAATAACAACACCAGCTGTGGCAGTAATAACAACACCAGCTGTGGCAGTAATAACACCAGCTGTGGCAATAATAACATCAGCTGTGATAGTAAAAACAACACCAGCTGTGGCAGTAATAACAACACCAGCTGTGGCAGTAATAACACCAGCTGTGGCAGTAATAACAACACCAGCTGTGGCAGTAATAACAACACCAGCTGTGGCAGTAAAAACATCAGCTGTGGCAGTAATAACAACACCAGGTGTGGCAGTAATAACACCAGCTGTGGCAGTAATAACACCAGCTGTGGCAGTAATAACACCAGCTGTGGCAGTTACAACAACACCAGCTGTGGCAGTAATAACACCAGCTGTGGCAGTAATAACAACACCAGCTGTGGCAGTAATAACAACACCAGCTGTGACAGTAATAACAACACCAGCTGTGGCAGTAATAACAACACCAGCTGTGACAGTAATAACACCAGCTGTGGCAGTAATAACAACACCAGCTGTGGTAGTAATAACACCAGCTGTGACAGTAATAACAACACCATCTGTGGCAGTAACAACACCAGCTGTGTCAGTAATAACAACACCAGCTGTGACAGTAATATCACCAGCTGTTTCAGTAATAACAACACCAGCTGTGGCAGTAATAACAACACCAGCTGTGGCAGTAATAACAACACCAGCTGTGGATAATAACAACACCATCTGTGGCAGCAATAACAACACCAGCTGTGGCAGTAATAACACCAGCTGTGGCAGTAACAACACCAGCTGTGGCAGTAATAACAACACCAGCTGTGGCAGTAATAACAACACCAGCTGTGACAGTAATAACACCAGCTGTGACAGTAATAACACCAGCTGTGGAAGTAATAACACCAGCTGTGGCAGTAATTACAACACCAGCTGTGGCAGCAGTAACACCAGCTGTGGCAGTAATAACAACACCAGCTGTGGCAGCAATAACACCAGCTGTGGCAGTAATAACACCAGCTGTGGCAGTAATAACAACACCAGCTGTGGCAGTAATAACAACACCAGCTGTGGCAGTACTAACAACACCAGCTGCGGGAGTAATAACAACTAAGCTGTGACAGTAATAACAACACCAGCTGTGGGAGTAATAACAACTAAGCTGTTGCAGTAATAACAACACCAGCTGTGGGAGTAATAACAACACCAGCTGTGGGAGTAATAACAACTAAGCTGTTGCAGTAATAACAACACCAGCTGTGGCAGTAATAACACCAGCTGTGGCAGTAATAACAACACCAGCTGTGGCAGTAATAACACCAGCTGTGGCAGTAATAACAACACCAGCTGTGGCAGTAATAACACCAGCTGTGGCAGTAATAACACCAGCTGTGGCAGTAATATCACCAGCTGTGGCAGTAATAACAACACCAGCTGTGGGAGTAATAACAACACCAGCTGTGGCAGTAATAACAACACCCGCTGTGGAATAATAACAACACCAGCTGTGACAGTAATAACACCAGCTGTGGCAGTAATATCACCAGCTGTGGCAGTAATAACAACACCAGCTGTGGGAGTAATAACTAAGCTGTGGCAGTAACAACACCAGCTGTGGCAGTAATAACACCAGCTGTGACGGTAATAACAACACCAGCTGTGGCAGTAATAACAACACCAGTTGTGATAGTAATAACAACACCAGCTGTGACAGTAATAACAACACCAGCTGTGGCAGTAATAACAACACCAGCTGTGACAGTAATATCACCAGCTGTGGCAGTAATAACAACACCAGCTGTGGGAGTAATAACAACACCAGCTGTGGCAGTAATAACAACACCCGCTGTGGAATAATAACAACACCAGATGTGGCAGTAATAACAACACCAGCTGTGGCAGTAATAACAACACCAGCTGTGGAATAATAACAACACCAGCTGTGGCAGGAATAACAACACCACCTGTGTCAGTTATAACACCAGCTGTGGCAGTAATAACACCAGCTGTGGCAGTAATAACAACACCAGCTGTGTCAGTAATAACACCACCAGCTGTGGCAGTAACAACACCAGCTGTGGCAGTAATAACAACACCAGCTGTGGCAATAACAACACCAGCTGTGGCAGTAATAACACCACCAGCTGTGGCAGTAATAACACCACCAGCTGTGGCAGTAATAACACCACCAGCTGTGGCAGTAACAACACCAGCTGTGGCAGTAATAACAACACCAGCTGTGGCAGTAATAACACCAGCTGTGGCAGTAATAACACCAGCTGTGGCAGTAATAACAACACCAGCTGTGGCAGTAATAACAACACCAGCTGTGGCAGTAATAACACCAGCTGTGGCAGTAATAACACCAGCTGTGGCAGTAATAACAACACCAGCTGTGGCAGTAATAACAACACCAGCTGTGGCAGTAATAACAACATCAGCTCTGGCAGTAATAACACCAGTTGTGGCAGTAATAACAACACCAGCTGTGGCAGTAATAACAACACTAGGTGTGGCAGTAATAACAACACCAGCTGTTTCAGTAATAACAACACCAGCTGTGGCAGTAATAACAACACCAGCTGTGACAGTAATAACACCAGCTGTGGCAGTAATAACAACACCAGCTGTGGTAGTAATAACACCAGCTGTGACAGTAATAACAACACCAGCTGTGGCAGTAATAACAACACCAGCTGTGGCAGTAATAACAACACCAGCTGTGGCAGTAATAACACCAGCTGTGGCAGTAATAACACCAGCAGTGACAGTAATAACACCAACTGTGGCAATAATAACACCAGCTGTGACAGTAATAACAACACCAGCTGTGGCAGTAATAACAACACCAGCTGTGGCAGTAATAACAACACCAGCTGTGGCAGTAATAACACCAGCTGTGGCAGTAATAACAACACCAGCTGTGGCAGTAATAACAACACCAGTTGTGGCAGTAATAACAGCAGCTGTGACAGTAATAACAACACCAGCTGTGGCAGTAATAACAACACCAGCTGTGGCAGTAATAACAACACCAGCTGTGGCAGTAACAACACCAGCTGTGGCAGTAACATCACCAGCTGTGGCAGTAACAACACCAGCAGTGACAGTATTAACAACACCAGCTGTGACAGTAATAACAACACCAGCTGTGGCAGTAATAACAACACCAGCTGTGGCAGTACTAACAACACCAGCTGTGGCAGTAATAACAACACCAGCCGTGGCAGTAATAACAACACCAGCTGTGGCAGTAACAACACCAGCTGTGGCAGTAACAACACCAGCTGTGGCAGTAATAACAACACCAGCCGTGGCAGTAATAACAACACCAGCTGTGGCAGTAACAACACCAGCTGTGGGAGTAATAACAACACCAGCTGTGGCAATAACAACACCAGCTGTGACAGTAATACCAACACCAGCTGTGGCAGTAACACCACCAGCTGTCGGAGTAATAACAACACCAGCTGTGTCAATAACAACACCAGCTGTGGCAGTAATAACAACACCAGCTGTGGCAATAACAACACCAGCTGTGGCAGTAATAACAACACCAGCTGTGGCAGTAACAACACCAGCTGTGACAGTATTAACAACACCAGCTGTGGCAGTATTAACAACACCAGCCGTGGGAGTAATAACAACACCAGCTGTGACAGTAATAACAACACCAGCTGTGGCAATAACAACACCAGCTGTGGCAGTAATAACAACACCAGCTGTGGGAGTAATAACAACACTAGCTGTGGCAATAACAACACCAGCTGTAGCAGTAATATCAACACCAGCTGTGGCAGTAATAACACCAGCTGTCGCAGTAATAACAACACCAGCTGTGACAGTAATAACAACACCAGCTGTGGCAGTAATAACAACACCAGCTGTGGCAGTAATAACACCAGCTGTGGCAGTAATAACAACACCAGCTGTGGCAATAACAATACCAGCTGTAGCAGTAATATCAACACCAGCTGTGGGAGTAATAACAACACCATCTGTGGCAATAATAACACCAGCTGTGGTAGAAATAACAACACCAGCTGTGGTAGTAATAACAACACCAGCAGTGGCAGTAACAACACCAGCTGTGGCAGTAATAACACCAGCTGTGACAGTATTAACAACATCAGCTGTGGGAGTAATAACAACACCAGCTGTTTCAGTAATAACACCAGCTGTGACAGTAATAACACCAGCTGTGACAGTAATAACACCAGCTGTGGCAGTAATAACACCAGCTGTGGCAGTAATTACAACACCAGCTGTGGCAGTAATAACAACACCAGCTGTGGCAGCAATAACACCAGCTGTGGCAGTAATAACAACACCAGCTGTGGCAGCAATAACACCAGCTGTGGCAGTAATAACACCAGCTTTGGCAGTAATAACAACACCAGCTTTGGCAGTAATAACAACACCATCTGTGGCAGTAATAACAACACCAGCTGTGGCAGTAATAACAACTAAGCTGTGGCAGTAATAACAACACCAGCTGTGGCAGTAATAACAACACCAGCTGTGGCAGTAATAACAACACCAGCTGTGGCAGTAATAACAACACCAGCTGTGGCAGTAATAACAACACCAGCTGTGGCAGTAATAACAACACCAGCGGTGGCAGTAACAACACCAGCTGTGACAGTAATAACAACACCAGCTGTGGGAGTAATAACAACTAAGCTTTGGCAGTAATAACAACACCAGCTGTGGCAGTAATAACACCAGCTGTGGCAGTAATAACAACACCAGCTGTGGCAGTAATAACAACACCAGCTGTGGCAGTTAATAACAACACCAGCTGTGACAGTAATATCACCAGCTGTGGCAGTAATAACAACACCAGCTGTGGGAGTAATAACAACTAAGCTATGGCAGTAACAACACCAGCTGTGGCAGTAATAACACCAGCTGTGACGGTAATAACAACACCAGCTGTGGCAGTAATAACAACACCAGCTGTGGCTGTAATAACAACACCAGCTGTGACAGTAATAACAACGCCAGCTGTGACAGTAATAACAACACCAACTGTGGCAGTAATAACAACACCAACTGTGGCAGTAATAACAACACCAGCTGTGGCATTAATAGCACCAGCTGTGGCCGTAATAACAACACCAGCTGTGGCAGTAATAACAACACAATCACTTAGAACAGTAACAATACAATCACTAGCAATATCAACAATAGCAACAGAAACAATAAAATCACTGACAATATCATCAATAACAACAGTAGCAATATGTTCACTAACAATGTCAACAATAGCAACAGTAACGATATAATCATTGACAATATCATCAGTGTTGCTGGAACACAGAGACCACCAGAACATATCTTTATCAATAGCAGAAGTAGCACCAACAGGAAAGACAGCAACATCAGAAGGAACAGTAACAGCAGTAGCAACATGAGAGAGAGAGAGAGAGAGAGAGAGAGAGAGAGAGAGAAGAGAGAGAGAGAGAGAGAGAGAGAGAGAGAGAGAGAGAGAGAGAGAGAGAGAGAGAGATAGAGAGAGACAGAGAGAGACAAAGAGAGACAGAGACAGAGACAGAGACAGAGACAGAGACAGAGACAGAAACAGAGACAGGGACAGAGAGATCACAGCATCACTAACAAAAACACCAAGAATTAACAGTTGTAGCGTTGCAATAAGTTGCAACACCACCATTAACAGCAGCACCAACAGTTATAACAGGGGCAGCAGAATACATTGAAAAATGAGCATTAAGTAAGGGGTTCCGAAACCTATTACAGAGTATTCATAGATAAGGACTTGGCCAAACAGGAATCCAAAATGAAACGAATTGACAATGGTGTTAGGGGTGGTGTACGCAACTTGCCACACTGTGGCAATGATTATGGTATGCACAACTTCACTCACTGTGGCATTGGACAAACCGGAAAAGTACTAATGTTGCAAAGAAAACTTAAACTAACTTTTCCTTGTTAGGCCTAATACACGTTATATGAACACTAATATAGTAGATATATGTATTCTATGTACTAGACCTAGGAATATTTCAGTTTGGTGTATAACTTTATTTTTTTTGACTCTGTAAAGTGAATAGTACCAAAATCCACTATCTAATTGTCCACTAAATCTATGTATGTACGATGGTCCAAATAGTTACAAAATGTACTTTAAATACAGGAGGATGGGTTGTTCAATCCAACAATAAGAGGAGTGTAGAAGAGACTATAATAACCCATAATAATCCAATAGGCAGTGTTATAAAGAGAAAACGAAGACCAGGAGGGAATGGAGGAAATGCAGAGGACAAAGATAAGAGGAAAACAAAAATAAATGCAACAGAGCTAGGAACGAATACATAAGATATAGGAAGGGTATCAGAACAAAATTACGAGTGATATTGCTTTTTCAGCAAAGAAACAGGCCAAACTATTCTCAAATAAGAAGGAAAGTGATAGCAAACGATCAAGTGGGAGGACTACCCAAAACGAGAGGGGAATATACAGAAAATGATAAAGATATTTTTGAGGTACTGAACCCCCAATTTCCATGGAGTGTTGACATCTAAGCCTGAGTAGCTCCCAGTGTTAGGAGAGGATCACTGGACGAGAAACTGACAGCAAAGGAAGTCAAGAAAGAATTAGCATCACTGGACGAAACTAAAGCTGTTAGACCAGACAACGTATCACCTTGGATGTTAAAAGAAGCAACACAACCCCTAAGCTGTACCTCTAGCAATGATCTTTAATAATAATGACGAAAGGAGAATTGCCTGGCTGTTGGAAAAAGGTAAATTTGGTACCAATTTCCAAGAAAGGAGACCGAGAAGCGACACTTAACTACAGACCAGTATCACTTAAAAGCATCCATTGCAAAGTACTCCAAAGAATAATCAGGATGTTGACCAGACCACACACTAGAAGTTGAAGGGACGACGACGTTTCGGTCCGTCCTGGACCATTCTCAAGTCGCTTGTCAAGCCGCTTGACAAGCGACTTGAGAATGGTCCAGGACGGACCGAAACGTCGTCGTCCCTTCAACTTCTAGTGTGTGGTCTGGTCAACATACTTCAGCCACGTTATTGTGACTCTTCGCCTGAATAATCAGGATAAGACTAGTTACACGCCTGGAGAAAATCAGGCATGTAAACAAACATCAACATGGCTTTAGAGAAAGGAAATCATGCCTGTCGAACCTTCTGAAGTACTCTGATAAGGTCACGAAAATAAGGCAGGAGAGAGAGGGTTGATCAGCTCGCGTATTTCGAGACTGCCAGAAAGCCATTGATATAGTACCTCACACGAGAGGAAGGGAGTAAGTGGTGTGATGTTGTTGATGTTGTTGTTTTTTTTTTTGTTGTTGTTGTTGTTGTTTTTGGTGTTGTTGTTGATGTTGCTTTTGGTGTTGTTGTTGTTAATGCTGCTGCTGCTGTTGTTGTTTTTGATGTTGTTGTTTTTGATGTTCTTGTTACTTTTGTTGTTGTTGTTGTTGATGATGTTGCTGCTACTGTTGTTTTTTATGTTGTTGTTAGCGTTGTTGTTGTTCTTCTTCTTCTTCATCTCCTCCGTTAACTTTTTTTTTTATTCTCCTTCTTCTAATAATTTTGTTTGTTGACTTTGAATGGAAGTAAATTTTCTTGCCTTGAGCCAAGACGAAAGTGGAAGCTGGAGTGAGTCCTTCACGTGACGCGAAGGACTCACTATACCGGTGTGTACTCACCTAATTGTACGCCTCTAATTGTATTTGCCGGACCACCTATAAGCACTAGGGTCCAGCCTCACCCTCAATGGATCTTATAATCCTGAGTCGTTTACTGCACTAGAGTTTTATACAATTTACATTAAATCTATGGTGGGGTATTACCATCAACAATCTTTTTAATTCTCATTTTTCTGAGTCCAAACAAACATTTCTTTACATTCCTATGGCTCATCTGGGTGTAGCTTCATCCATGGCCTCTCATTCTGATGATTCATTGGCTGAACAGGTCATCCTTTTCTACTTGTTCTTGCTTCTGAGGACATTATATGTCGTTGTCATTGTACTCTTACTCGTCTCGTCCGTACTGTTTTGTGTGCGTATGTTTGGATTTATTATTTGTATCTGTAGAATCGAGCAACTAGCTCTTGCACCCCGCCTTTCTAACCAATAAATTTTTCCTCTATTATGTCTAACACATATAGTTCTCTTACACACGCACGCCACACACACACACACTGTGTGTGGTGGGCGCCGGTGGCTGTGTGGAAAACACGCTGGACACGTCATCCTGTGGCTCGGGTTCGATTCCCGGCACCGGCGAGAAACAAAAATGGGCAGAGTTTCTTTCACCCTGATGCCCCTGTTACCTAGCAGTAAATAGGTACTTGGGAGTTTGCCAGCTGTTTCGGGCTGCTTCCTGGGTGTGCGTGTGTGTGTGAAAAAAGAAAACAGTAGTTAGTAACAGTTGATTGATTGATAGTTGAGAGGCGGGCCGAAAGAGCGTAGCTCAACCCCCGCAAGCACAACTAGGTGAATACAACTAGGAAAATACATCCCCAGGAAGCCGTCCGTAGCATCTGTCTAACTCCCAGGTACCTATTTACTGCTAGGTAACAAGAGCATCAGGGTGAGAGAAACTGCCCATTTGATTCCACCATCGCCAGGGATCGATCCCGGATCACTAGGACTACGAATTCCGAGCGCTGTCCACTCAGCCACCAGGCCCATTGTGTGTGTGTGTACTCACCTATTTGTGCTTGCGGGGGCTGAGCTTTGGCTCTTTGGTCCCGCCTCTCAACTGTCAATCAACCAGTGTACAGATTCCCAAGCCTACTGGGCTCTATCCCGAGCCTACTGGGCTCTATACTTGTGTTTTCACCTAGTTTTCACCTAGTTGTGTTTGCGGGGGTTGAGCTTTGCTCTTTCGGCCCGCCTCTCAACTGTCAATCAACTGTTTGCTAACTACATTTTTTTTTTTTTTTTTTTTTTTTTTTTTTTTTACACACCACACACACACACCCCAGGAAGCAGCCCGTAACAGCTGACTAACTCCCAGGTACCTATTTACTGCTAGGTAACAGGGGTATTCAGGGTGAAAGAAACTTTGCCCATTTGTTTCTGCCTCGTGCGGGAATCGAACCCGCGCCACAGAATTACAAGTCCTGCACGCTATCCACCAAGCTACGAGGCCCCCAAATTTGTGTGTGTGTGTGTGTGTGTGTGTGTGTGTGTGTGTGTGTGTGTGTGTGTGTGTGTGTGTGTGTGTGTGTGTGTGTGTGTGTGTGTGTGTGTATGTGTATATAAGCATGAGTATGTAAATGAGTTTGTGTGTGTGTATATACACGCACGCTGAAGCATCCTAAATAGTTTCCGTATTTTTCTTCTTAACATTTAAAGTCTTTCAGGTTTGAATGAAAATAAAGAACTTTGAGAAAATGATGTAAATGAACTGAAGGCAGGGGGGAAAACCCAGGACATTTAAGAAAATTGCTTGAAAGCAATAAGGCAAATTGAAAATTAATTTTTTGTACAAGTTTTCAAGCGCCATCCAAATATTTTAACACCTTTAATGACTTGTTTTTAACCCTAATCTCTATCATGTGCTACAATAGCATTTTATTATTATTATTATTATTATTATTATTATTATTATTATTATTATCATTATTGTTGCACAAAGAAATTCTATTAATGTCATGTTATTATTATTATTGTTTTTATAATAATTTTAATTATTATTATAATTTGACTTATATCCGTTTTATTTTATATTTTATCTTTTTAGAAGTGATAGAGAACAAAATATAAATGATAGGAATATACGAAGAAATGAAAGGTGAAAGATGAAGAGAATGTGTCATGTCATGATCATGAGGCTTCACCTCTCACTTCTGTCTGTCTGTCTTTCTGTTTATGTCTGTCTGTCGGTCTCTCTTTAATTTAATACAATATCAAATTAGGAAGGTGATCAATGTAGTGAACATGCAAGCCAAGAGCTGTTATTCTACGTCAACTCTTATGGAGCCGGACACAAGAAACTTATTTATTTGATGAGCTTATTATTAATGTCCATTAAGAATTAACTTTATTTTGAGCTAAGTTACACTCATGCTACTAACAGAATAAAGCTGAAAAAAATCAGTACCCAGAGCATTTATACGATCAGTATTTCAATGTGTTGCGCGAGCATGTTCAAAAAAAAATGCTAGATACGCTGATGGAGCCATATTCCAGACCCAGAGAATGGCAGCCAGCATAAGGCTGTTGATGGCTGAGCGCCATCAACAGGCATCAATAACACTTATTCGAACACTTCACACAGTTAGTTTGTCAACAATGATCATCATAAATTAAAGTATAATCCATAAAGTGTAAGGGGTTATAGGAATAAGTAAAATGATTGGATATTTTTTTTTAATTTTGCTGTGAACAGTGCTTGAAGTTTTAATATACAGCAAAATAGTAATAATAATAATAATAATAATAATGATAATAATAATAATAATAATAATAATAATAATAATAATAATAATAATAATAATAATAATAATAATAATATTTCGAAGTCCAGGCATAATGGATTTGTGATAATTTGTGGACAGAAAGGCATTACCGTCTCTCACTGTCTGTTTCCCCTTACTCCTATCTCTGCCACTTCTCAATCTTTCTCACTCTTTATCTCTCCCTCTCCTCCTCTCCCCATCTTCACATCTCCTACGTTCTAACACTTCTTGCACAGTAAGTTTGTTAATGATAATCAACAAATATTATCACCCAATTCATAAAATATAAGTACCAAAATCAATATCATCAAAGTTCGTCTAGTGGTTTCAGGGTAAGTGTTATCATTAGATAAAGTTTCACGATATGGAAAAAAATTGTCTCGTGATAGAGATACAGAGAGAGAGAGAGAGAGAGAGAGAGAGAGAGAGAGAGAGAGAGAGAGAGAGAGAGAGAGAGAGAGAGAGAGAGAGAGAGAGAGAGAGAGAGTATGCAACAGACAATGCAATGAATAAGTAATACTCCAAACAAAAATGTCAACGCTTAAATTGGAATTTATGTCAAGGTATAAATATTCCTCTTTTTATTTGTGTGGTAAAGGCTGCGAGTATAGTGTTTATTTTTCAAATAATCAACAAAGAAAGCAATTGTTTTTCATTTGAGTTAAAACTAACGTATATATACTAGTATATTTTGGTAGCAGTCTTTCCTGTAGACATATATTATTAAATATGACCGAAAAAGTAAGATTAATAATTCTAACACGATTTTTCTCTATATTTCTTATGTTTCTTTTCACTGTCAATGGTAATTGAAAAATCAGTTCTCCAAAATTCATTTTTATTTCTATTCTGACGCGACGCTAGAATGCGTTTCGTAATAACTTATTACATTTTCAAAGACTTTAGGTTACACACACGCAGCAAACACTAAACAGTGTTTAAACAGCTTTCATATTATACCTGCTTTTCGGTGAGGTGATATGTTACAATAGTTTTGGATGAGGTGAAAACAAATTTTCAACACAAGCCAGAACACGAAACAATGGGTATAAGCTAAAGGGAAGAATGGAAGTAACTGCAGAGGGCCTATTGGCCCATGTTTCTTGATGCTTCAATATTGGAGCGGAGGCTTGAAGTGGGTAGAATATAATTGCGCATTAATTGGCTGTTGATTGCTGGTGTTGACTTCTTAATGTGTAGTGCCTCGCAGATATCAAGCCGCCTGCTATCGCTGTATCTGTCGATGATTTCCGTGTTTTTTGTTAAGACTTCTCTGGTGATGGTCTGGTTGTGGGAAGAGATTATATGTTCCTTGACAGAGCCATGTTGCTTATGCATCGTTAATCGCCTGGAAAGAGATGTTGTTGTCTTGCCTATATACTGAGTTCTTTGAGGCTTACAGTCTCCAAGTGGGCATTTGAAGGCATAGACGACATTGGTCTCTTTCAAAGCGTTCTGCTTTGTGTCTGGAGAGTTTCTCATGAGTTGATTGGCAGTTTTCTTGGTTTTATAGTAAATCGTCAATTGTATCTTCTGATTTTTGTCTGTAGGGATAACGTTTCTATTAACAATATCTTTCAGTACCCTTTCCTCCGTTTTATGAGCTAAGGAAAAGAAGTTCCTGTAAAATAGTCTAATAGGGGGTACAGGTGTTGTGTTAGTTATCTCTTCAGAGGTTGCATGGCGTTTCACTTTCCTTCTTATGATGTTTCTTCTGTTTATATGTTTCTATATGTTTCTTCACAACATATACCCCCGGTCCATTCTCAACCAATTATGTCTCCTAAAAACGTGACTGCGCAGGGAAATAAGAGCAACAAACCCCCTAACAAGGCATTCATCCCGGCCAACTCTGACAGCCTTCGTGTTTCTCTGTCTGGAAGCTCCAGACAGGGAGCGGGGTCCTCTCAATCCTCTCCCATTAACATGCTAACATCCCAGTTTACGCAATTCAAGCGAGCTTCCGGTCCCTCACCGGAGTTCCCTAACTGGACCGAGAATCAGTGGTTCAAAAAGTTGTGCCTAGTCCTTGAGTCTCAAAATGCTATCATCTTGAGTATTCAAAATGAGAATCTAGCGAACTGCGCGAATCTCCATCGTCAACAACAAGAAATAACCCTCCTCCGCGATGATGTTAGAAACTTTAAGGCTAGCCAAGAACAACTCCAGCATGACTTGAATGATCTCCGTGAGGAAAACAATCTTCTAAAAACTGACGAAGCCATAAAAAAACAAGAGGAAGCTCTCAACAAAATTACTGCATGTATTAGTACATTATCCGCTCAACATTCCGTCTCCCAGGAAGAACAAGATCAGCAAAAGCTGATAGACTCTGTTATTGTGTCGTCCCAAGATATACCTGTGGAACGTGAATGGGAAAAATGTGTTGAAATAGCTCAGGCTCTCATAAAAAAACGAATTGCAGGTCATTATAAATAAAACAGACATTATTGCTGCCTACAGAGTAGGCAAAAAGAATCCATCAGGTCAAAACCAGCGGAAAATTCGCCTGAAGCTGACTTCCCAGTCCTTGAAATCGCATCTTGTCCGGTCAGCTGCATCCCAACGGAAGGGAATATACATCAACGAGTGCTTGACTAGGAAAAGACAGCAACTCCTCTACCGCCTGCGTCAAATCCGTAATCAAAACCCAGAGGCGATTCATCAGTGCTTTGTTAGAGATGGAGTGATTAAGATGAGAAAGACTGCAGAGGGGAAAATGTTTACAATTGCTAATGAAGATAACCTCAACACTTTCCTCTCCCAATGTGGTTTGTCTCACCTTATTATCACTCTCAACGAATCAACTTAATTAACCCCCTTGACACCTAGTGCGGGCTAGGTATCTTAAGTCTCCTTGTTTCACTTTTAGCTGATTTTTTAATTTACTCTTTACTAGTCTGTTACTGGACTTAATAAATTGTGTGCATTAATATTTCTTTAGGTCTTATTATTTGTACAGTCATAACTGAACTAGTTATATTAAATAATCATTTGCTTAAATTTGCCTATGTTTATTATTCAACTTTTTTCTTTGATTTCTTTTATTACCTAGTTTGCCTAGCCTCGCCATACTCTTTACTCCATTGTACCCCTGGCTTTGCCTGTGTCTCAAATTGCAAATTGTTACTTACAGTGTACCTGAGATTACTTGTAAGCAATCTACCTCAATTTTCTTTTTTGTTCATTTTGTTTTTGTATTGTATAGCTTTGTGTATATCTTTATTTTGTATGTCTATACCTTTTGTATTGTATAGTCTATGTTTATATGTTTTTTCTCTGATTTCATTTATTACCTAGGTTGCCTAGCCTCACCATACTCCCTTACTCCATTGTACCCTTGTAAGCCCCTTGTTAGCTACCTCATTTTTTCTTTGTTGTTCATTTTGTGTTTGTTTCGTATAGTCTTGTTTATATATTTTTCCTCCTTTATAGCTTAATTCTACCTTGTTTTTTGCCACTCTTGCCTTGTTTCCTGCAACCAGCCTCTTTATGCAGACAAGTATAGACCCAGAACTAAATCTCTTATCCACTATCTATGACAATCATCACTTTAATGATCTAAATTGCAGATATTTTGCAGCACAAGATGTAAACAATGTATTAACACATAATCACAATATCTCTGTAATCACCTGAACGTTAGATCCCTAGGTAAACATTTCGATGATGTTAGTGCCTTGATTGAAACTGTTGACAACAAATTCTCTTTTATTATACTTACTGAAACGTGGTTGAAAGAGGACACTACTCAACTCTTTAACATGCCTAACTACTCGGCAATTCACAACTGTCGTCAAATTCAAGAGGTGGTGGTACTGCTCTTTACTACCACCATGAACTTACATGCTTAAAAGTAATTAGAACTAGAGACTCCTGTGGGGAGTATATCTTCGCTAGCTTCAGAGTCAAGGGTGCCGAGTCTGTCCTGTCTGTGGGTGCAGTCTATAGAATTCCTAACACCGATGTGTCCGAATTCAACTCAAACCTTAGAAATCTAATACTCGATAACAGACTGAACAAAAACCATCTAATTATCGCAGGGGACTTTAATATTGACCTCTGCGAGCCTGAACACCCTACTGCTGTTAGCTTCCTTAACTGTATGAATTCCTGCTTCCTCATACCCTTAATCACTAGACCTACTAGAATCACTGATAGTACTGCCACGACTCTAGATCACATCTGGACAAACTTAACCTCTCCGCTTACTTCAGGTATAATCACCGATAGCACTACAGACCATTACCCCACATTTCTCTTAACTAACATTAGCAAACCACCTCTAGAATCAAGGGAGTTAAGTTTTAGGCTGCACAATGAAACTGCATTAGACAATTTTATAACTGCTGCTGATAATGTCAATTGGGAGTCCGAGTTAGGTAACATAGGGGACATCAACCTAGCAGTGCAATCTTTTCTTCAAAAAACTCTTAGCCTTTATAACACCCACTGTCCTATGCTTACAAAACAAGTCACAACCAAAAGGCTAAACAATCCCTGGCTAACAAAGGGAATACTTAAATCCATTAATAAAAAACATGACCTTGAAAAGAAGTATAGGTTAGGAATTGTCTCCAAAGAATTCTCAAAGAATTACTCGTTATTGCTATCTAAGATAATTAGACGAGCTAAAACTAAATACTTCGAGGATAAATTTACGCAAATAAAGAGCAACATTAAAAAAACTTGGAGCACAATTTCACAAATATTGGGATCAAAGAAGATTTTAAATAACAAACCAACACTCCTGTCCAATAACGATGGTCAGCTTTCAGCCTCTGATTCTGCTATTGAGTTCAATAGGTTCTTCTCTTCTATTGGGTCATCCCTTGCAAATGATATTCCATCTTCCGGTACTGATGTTAAGGACTATCTTACAGGTAACTATCCACAGTCTCTGTACCTAAAGCCTATTAATTCCACTGACGTCAATGAGATAATCCTTTCCCTTAAAACCAAGTCTAGTGCCCTTGAGGAAATACCAACTTTAATTTACAAAAAAGCCTCCAGAACTTTAGCCCCTGCTATTGCATTGCTCTTCAACAAGTCACTTGAACTCCAAACCTTTCCAGATATACTAAAAAAAGCGAGAGTAACCCCGGTACACAAATGTGGTGATCTCACAGATGTTAACAACTACAGACCTATATCAATCCTGCCTAACTTGTCAAAAATATTTGAGAAACTAATCTACAAGCAGCTTTACTCTTATCTAGCCAAACACAATATACTTAGCTCTTGCCAATATGGCTTCAGACCCAAAAAAAGCACTAATGATGCACTTATTAGTATGATTAACTTGATTCATGCAGCTCTTGAAAAAATGAGTTCCCTGTTGGGTTATTTGTGGACCTGCGTAAGGCTTTTGACACTGTCAACCACCAAAACCTTCTTCTTAAATTACATCATTATGGAGTCAGAGGACACTCCCTGCAATACCTCAAATCCTACCTTACTGACAGGCTCCAGTATGTTTCTGTGAATAATTCAATTTTTCCCACCCTACCCATCAACAGTGGTGTTCCTCAGGGCAGCATACTTGGCCCTCTCCTCTTTCTCATCTACATTAATGACCTTCCAAATGCCTCCCAACACCTCAAACCAATTCTATTTGCTGACGACACAACCTTCATTTACTCCAGTCCTGACCCCCTTGCTCTAAATGCCACAGTGAATACTGAGCTAGAGAAAGTCCATCTTTGGCTAACTGCCAACAAGCTCACCCTTAACATTGACAAAACTTTTTATATTCTGTTTGGCAACAAATCCTCTAATCAAATAAATCTCAAAATAAACAATACCCAAATTTGTAACAAATTAGATGGCAAATTCCTTGGCATTCTCATTGACCACAAGCTGAATTTCCGGGGACACATTCTAAATATATCAAAAAAGTTTCAAAAACTGTTGGCATTCTTTCTAAGATCAGATATTATGTACCCCGCCCTGCCCTGGTGACTCTCTATTACTCCCTCATCTATCCTTATCTCAACTATGGTATTTGTGCTTGGGGTTCTACTACCCAAAATCATTTACGTCCTCTAATCACTCAACACAAAGCTGCTATTAGGACAATATCCAACTCTGGCCCCAGACATCATTCGGTACCCCTACTCAAATCTCTGAATATGTTAGATATTAAGTCACTGCACATTCTCTCATGTGTATTATACATATATAAAACACTGAACTGTAATGCCAATCCTGACCTCAAAAGCTTCATAGAAGGTTGTAACAGAACCCATAGGCACCACACCAGAAATAAATACAGTTTTGATATTCCTAGAGTACGACTTAATCAAACTAGAAATGCTTTACAAATCAAGGGACCCAGAATGTGAAATGACCTTCCCAACCATGTTAAAGACTGTACCTCTCTCAACCAGTTTAAGAGAAAAACGAAGCTATACCTAATAAATTCCCTGTAACCTGCCTTACCCCTCTATTGTCAACCAATGTCTGTTTTTGTTTTAAGTGACGCTGTTTTGTCGACCGAATTGTATTTGTGCTGCTTTTTCAGCCATGTTCCCCCCTTCTTAACTGTTTTTTTTTCTCAACTCATTTTAATCCTTATGCTCAATTAGTATTAAGCCTTAGTCATTTAAGTTTTTCTTGCCCGAAACGCTTTGCGTAATAGTGGCTTTAGGCACTGCATGTACTAGCCTTATCTATAACTCCATCACTCTCTGTACAATCACTTGTATGTACGTACCTTACCTAAATAAACATTTTCATTTTCATTTTTTTCATTTGTCATTATATTCAATTAGCTAAACTTATATTATAACTAAATAAGCAATTGTTAACTTAATTTATATGATCAAGTATATAAAAATATGTAGATAGACATATTCAGTTTATATGAAGAGATTCAATCAGCTAGACTGAAACTCTTTCCAGACTAGGGACACTTATGAAGCAGTGAACCTCACGAGTGTCTAGGGTCCTGAAAAAGATTCAGTAGCTGCAATATTATTGAATACTCACTGAAATATGAGGCGTTGTCTCACCCTATAACCGACAGACAGACTTATTGGATATATTAAAGTTATACCAGCATACAATTGGTCAATTAATACACTAAACAACATTTAATATACTTCTCTGAATGCCAGGTGCCTGTCTGACAAGTGTGCCTGACTGGATAACTCTCTTGTCAAGTTTAGGCATGATATTTTATATCACAACTTTGCTGTATAATGTTCTAGTAGTGTTGCTAATTGATTATATCCTTAATTGCATTTGCAGTAGGATGATAGGTGATGATGGTGGAGTTGGAGACGGTGTCACTTTGTGTGCTCCACTCTTTTATAGAAATGTTCTAGGAACATTTCCTTTTAGATATATTGTCCAGGTACTCCTCCAGTTCTAGAGAGTTATCACTGGTGATAAAGATAATTGGATAAGGTGTCCTAAGCTGAATAATTGTTTGCAAGGCACCGTCACACGTTTTACTGTTTGTAAACACACACGTTCTGGCCCAGGCATGGTGGGTGCTTCTCTCCCAGCCATCGTGCCCCCCCCCCCCCCATGTTCCCTGAGCAAGGTAGCCTTCAATGATTATTGATTGATTATTTTTACTATCTAGACATATGATTGAGATAAGATGTGATTATAATATAATTAGATATAGGATTTAAAGATTACAAGTAGTACTGGACAGTACTATTGATTCTTGTTAAAGATTTGATTTAATCCCTACCGGAAATCGATTCAATTGTTCCAATAGTTTTTTAAATAAGAAATCCTTCTAGAAGCTTCTGGATCCTTGAGAAATCATGCATAAAGTCATGTAGGCAACCAAGGGCCCCATGATCATACATGATCATAGGTGGCATTGTCTTGTAGGATCCAGATGTATAATGAATCTGTAGTGATTCTGATATGATTTTGTTATGATTTAGAAATGATATAGAAATAATACATTTCTTAGATAATAATATAGATATAGTGGGTAAAAATTTCACATATCTTCCACAGGGAGAGAACTGGCAAAGAGTCCAATACTAAGACAATAGTAACCATATGTATTCCTTTACTCTCCATCGGATTGATAATAGAAGTGCAAATTTTGCTTGCACGTTTGTGCGGCTGTCCATTGTGGACGAGTGTGCCTGTTAGGAGTCTTAGTCATGTGGAGTTAGAGGGTCTTGGGGTCTCCCAGGATCTAACTGTAACTGACTTACTGATTCCATGTGGATGAGTTTGTCCTATGTCTTTAGGGAAGTTGTTCCATTAGACAGGATTTTGACTATTCTCAAAATCCCCTGGCTATCTTGATGGACTGAGACAACTTTACCCAATGGCCAGTCAGCCCTAGGGCCATCACTGTCTACCAAGACAATATCGCCAGGTTGGAGATTAGATATATTATGTGGGACATAGGCCCCATATTGATGTTCTCATAGATGTAAGATATTCTTTTGCCCAAACATTCCATTTTTGGATCATGTTGGACAGATGCTTATACCCCTGAACCAACTCGCTCTGACCCACATATGAGGGATCTCTGATCTCATCATCCACTAGAGATGGTACTGAAGTCATAGGTCTTCCATACATTAGGTGGGCAGGAATTAATGGCTCATGTTGAGTAGGATCATCAGACAAGTATGTCAATGGCCGGTTATTTACCCTTGATTCTATTTCCGTGATTACTGTCTGGAGTTCTTGAAGATTGATTTTCTGACAGTGTAGAAATTTTCTCAAGGATCTTTTGACAGTTCCTATTAACCGTTCATAAAATCCTCCATGCCATGGGGCTCTTGGAGGGATAAATTTCCATCTGCAATAACACTGTTCCAGGGTGGAAGTAACTGAAGGATGGGAACAGATTTCCTGTAGACATGCTTCTCCAGCAACCAAGTATGCTCCGTTAGCTGAAATCATCAGCTTAGGGCATGATCGGCGTGCTGCGAATCTGCAGAAAGCCTGGATAAATGATTGAGCAGTCATATCAGGTGGTACCTCTAGATGTACTGCTCTGGTGGTGTCACAGGTGAACAGACAAATGTATGCCTTGATAGGTTTCTTATCTGCCGTCCCTGTTAGATATATTGCTCCAGTATAAACTACTGCTGACTTCTCGAAAGGATGTAGATGGACCACTCGTTCCTTTGGTAGGGGTGGTGGCCCGGGATAAGAGCAAATTCTTGCATCGTTCCTTTGGCATATCATGCAATTTTTCAAGATTGATTTAACTGACTGTCTTCCCTGAGGAATCCAATACTGTTGTCTGATATGTGTTAGTGTGTCTAACACTCCTCCATGTTTGATGATTTGTTGATGTGTATGTAACACAATCAACCTTGTGATCCAATGATTCTTTGGTAAAAGCCATGGATGCACAGTATCTAGATTGATATCTGCGTGTTTAAGTCTCCCTCCACAATGCAGAATGTTGTGATTTTCTTGGTCTATCCACAGACCGAGATTGTGTTTTAACTTATGCAGAAGGTTTTCATAGTCGTTCCCATAAGTTTCTCTCTGGGTTTGTCTTACCCAATAGATAAGTGCATCTGGAAAAGTGTATTTTAAACCTCCTTTCCTGAGATAATGAAACACGTTCTGTGTTACATTGATTAATTTGATGAGCGAGGAGTAACGAGTACAGTCCAAGACTGATATTTGAGGTTGCTGCCTGGTGGTAGTTCTGGTTTGTGTTGTAATGACGTGTGGCTTTTGTTCCTGCCAATTACCATTCACTAACCATCGAGGCCCATGAAACCAAATATCTGCCTTTGCAAACTGTTTAAACAACATACCTCTTAATAAGAGATCAGCTGGATTATCTTTTGTTGGTACATGCAACAATTGAAAGCCTACAGAAATTTCGTTAATTTCTGAGATGCGACTTCTTACATATGGAGTCGGACAGTTGTCGTTACGTACCCATTGTAACACGGCTTCATTGTCAGACCATATAATGACATCTTTGATGTTCGTGGTAGACAAGACTTGTTTTATATGCACTGATAAGCGTTTGCCAGTTAGCAATGCAGTTAGTTCCATCTGAGGCAAAGTCCTTTTTTTTTAATGGAGTGACTCTAGCCTTAGAGGTGATTTGATATGATTGATGGGAAGTTACTAAGTAAGCACAAGCTCCAAAAGCTTTGGCTGACGAGTCTGCGAATACATGTAGTGTAACTTCATCATTTTCCTTGACTATGTGTCTTGGAAAGATTATCTGTTTGACTAAAGTTTGTTCTTGAGCCATTTCCATCCAAGCTTTTTGTAACTGGAGTGGTAGTGGATCATCCCAGCCAACTTTAGTCTTCCAAGCTTCTTGCACCAATAAATGTCATTTGACAGTTAAAGGATTTAGTAGACCATGTGGGTTGAATACTTTGCTAACCTGTGAAATCAAATCCTTTTTGTAGAAATGTAATAATTTACTGATACTGATTTGATTGTTATTGTGTCTGAGATTAGATCCCATTCCATACCAATTACCTTTTGTGATTCTGGTACGTGATATTCAGGGTAAGCTCTTGCTATTTGATTATTCAGTGTTGCAATATTAGAGGCCCATGATTTTAGTCGCATGTTGGCTCCTTGAAATTCCTTTTTGGCCTCTTGATATATTTGTAACAGTTCAGTTGTACTGTTAACTGTCCCTTGAAAATTATCTACATATAGATTGTGACTGATTTCAGCTTTATAACGACTTGATGATTTTTTCAGATGAGTATCTAGAGTTGCTTGCAGCAAAAATGGGCTAGATGTAGCACCGAATAGTACAGAGGAGAATCTGTACATTACAATAGGACTATTGAGATCTTCTGGGCTCTGTTCCCATAGAAACTTAGTGAAGTCCCTATCTTCTTCCTGTAAGCCAACTCTTAGAAAGGCCTTCCTTATATCTGCTGAAAACACATATTTGTTAAGTCTAAACTTCAGTAGTATGTCATACAATTTCTGAGTTAGACTTGGACCTGTTTGCAAACAATCATTTAGACTGGTTCCTTGGGGTCCAGATTTAGAGCTACAATTAAAAACTATCCGTAAAGGAGTTGTTTTATAGTCTCTCATTACAGCCATGTGTGGTAAACAAAGGCCGGTTTGCTTATTGTCGTGTTTCACGACTTCGATGAATTTATTCTTTAGCTACTGAGCAATAATCTCATGGTAGAATTGTAAATGTTCAGGCCTTTTCCTTTGCTTTGCTAATTGAGATTTAAATTGACTATAAGCCATATAATAGTTGGTAGGTAAGGTTTTATGGTTTATCTTCCAAGGTAGCCTTGCCCAGTACTGTCCATCATAGTACTGTACAGTTTCTAAGTATTGATTATATGTACAGGCAACATCAGGACTGGCTTGTTCAGGAATTATTCCTATTTCATCAAGTTGCCAGAATTTTTGCACAGATTCCAGTCTGTCATCAATCATGTGGGGGTGTTCAGTGGTGACTGCTTTGCCTAGTCAAGCCACTATTACAGTTTTTGTATGATGTGATTTTTCAGGAGTTGAAGCTTCAAGATCTAGTACTCTTGTTTGAATGCAAACTCCTTGGTTGATTAGTTCTATCTGTGCAGTAGGTAATGTATCTGTAGTAATTGTATTTGATATTAAGACATTGAAATTACTCTGTACCTTACAGAATTGTACAGCTGATAAAGAATTATCTTCTTTTGGCTTTGCCTGTGATATAGTTTGATTATTGATTCTATTGGCACAGTCTACATCTGCATATGCTGTGTATTGATAGGTATGTGCTTCCCTACAGAATAAACATCTCGGAGCACTTGTAGCTCCTCTCGTCTTATCTGTCTTGGGAGCTTGATTTCCTACAGTCCTGTTAACTGTGGGTGATATAGAATATGAGCCAACATTACTCTGTTTCCACTTTGCAGATGATGAGTTTTGTTGTCTTGATTTTTATCTGCTAGTTAGGACATTCTTGTTTTTGTCTGAAGATTCACTTTTATTGAATTTTTCTTGTGATATGCTATTGTTACAATTATGTAACACTTGTAGATAAGTAATTACATGAAAGTAGGTCATACAAGCATGTAACACTTGTACTCCTTCAAGGATTTCCTTAAAGGATGAATTATATTTGTAATAAAGTTTATTTACATTATTCTTGGTGTGAAGAAGCATTTTGCTTTTTATATTTCTCGGCTTTGCCTTTTCTATTAGGTAAGTCTCTTTGAGATGCTTGATTGCCTTCAGATTTTCTGAGGCTACTTTCACTCCAGTGAAAGCATGAGATTAGGTGATCAAGATTATATTCTTGGATTAAGATAGTTGTCTTAGATGAATTATAATACTTGGATTGACATTGTCAAGGTGCTGTTAGCCTTAAGGTGGTAGATTAGTGATGAGGGGCTGTTTATCTATTCAGATTGTGATGTGAGATTAAGATTGGTCTTAATCCCCAATGGTAGACTATTGTAGCCAAGTGATGATGACATTTGTCTATCACTTGATTGAAATGACCTGTAGGCTGTAGAAAAAGATTAATGATTTGGTGTTTAGCTAAGTGATGACGTTGTCATTCAACTGATAGAAGTGGCCAGTAGGCATTCACGTTTCTTGAATTGTATCCACTGTACTTATCATGTAACAATTGTATGGCTTGATCATAATCTGAAATTAGCAATGATCTGCAATGCCTTTCCTCTTACTTGACTTTGTAAATATAAAAATTCAATAGCCTTTGTGAGAGAAGCATTAGAGTGTATTAAATAATCAAAAGCTCTCCAGAAGGTATCCCAATTATCTTCAGCTTTGCCCTCAAAACATGGTAATTGTACCTTTGGGAGCTCGGCTGCTACATGTAGGATAGTTAAGGTACCAAATGGAGTGCATGTGCTCACATTTGGTTGGGCTACTGCTGGTAATGCTAGTTTGATTAAAGGATCTAGTTGATCCTGGATTTTATTTTCATAAATTGCTGTGTCAGCTCTGAGATCCTGAAGTTCCCTTTGGATTAAATCAGCATTAGCTCTTTCTGCTAAATAAATCTCTGCATGGCGTTTGATTTGTTCATATTTTTCAACAGCTGCTTTACTCTGATATTCAGAGTTATTAAATCAGGAGATGCTTGTTTAGCTAACTTTTGACATATGTGAAGCTATTGAGTCAAGTGATTTGTTAGGCACTTTATAAGTATTCTTTTTCTTTCCTGTTTCTGTAGCAGGTGCAGAATTAGAAGTCATTTGGATTTTCCAAGTTTCCGATATATTTTCTATTTTGATAAAAATATGTATAATGTTTATGTATTTTGATAGATGAGCTTTCCTGTCAACTTAGGTATTGATTCCAAATATTGTCCTTCCTTTCCTCCCTGGAATCTGGATTTAGCAGGTGCTCAATTGTCAAAAGTGAAAAATTTGGTTTGTCATCCGAATGCACCAAATCAGTAAATCTTGTAATAATTTCTCAAAAATAGTAAATGACACTATTTTTAGAAAATCATTACAAGTTCTATTATTCTAATAGGGGTTTGATAAAATACAATAGAATGCCTACTGGTTTTACCAATAATAGGAATTGATACTGTTGATTATGGATATATTGTAATGAAATGCTCTTATTGTATTAAAAGCACTTTTTTAAAGAGTAGTAATGAGCAGCTCTGAAAATCAGTTGATTACAGATAATGCTAGATAATACACTTAGTGTGTATATATGTTATCACAGTTGAGGTATATAATGGTATTTTTGAGTAAGATGTAATTGTGTCTTTGACACTGATAAAATTAAGTACTCTGGTTTTTGACACAGAACTGTTACAAGTATGCTATGAATGCTTACTAGGTAATGGATATGGTGGTATAAGCCACTGCAAGCAATTTGTTTACTTAGATATATAGATATTATAAATATTAGCTGTTAGCTAGGTTAGGCTAGTATGTAAAAATTATTCCAATGCAAAATCAAGAAGTTTCTTATGTATTTTGCTATTGAAATATTCGGTAAACGAAGGACCATAAATATGGTTTGAAGTGTACTGATATAACCATCCGGTGTGAAGGACCATAAATGTGGGGAAAACCTGCCAGGATTGATATGAGAGGAGAACTACTAGGGATGTGTACTGTACTAAATTTAAAAATTACTGTATGCAAAATTAATTCAACTAAAGTCTCTAGCTAGGGTCGTAAATCCTAGATCCTCTTTTCCTAATGACAGACTGTGGGCTGTAAGGGGCAGCTGGGGGTGAATGTGAATGGAAAGGTTGATTGAAGATCCACAGTTCACCTGCAGACAAGTATCTCACATAGGCTTGTATTTTTTATACAAGGAAAAGATTTTAATAAATTCAGTTCTAAAACTGAACACTGGTTCTGTTTAAATCAGGGATTTAAACATGTACAGTGGCACCTCGACTTACGATAATTTCGAGTTACGATGTAAATTTGATTGAAAAATGCGACTTGACATACGATGGTGTCGTCGACTAACAATATTGTTGGTACACATTCGGGTCGACCGAGCGCATGGTTCCCGATCACTGGGACTGACCTGCCTCCATTTACTACAGCTGCCTGCTTAGTGATGATCACGCCTATAAGAAATTCCGTTTTTGTGGTGATTTTTTGTTTTTTGAACATAAAATTAATTATTATATATCATGCATGGGTCCCAAGAAAGTCAGTGGTAAGGTTCAACATATGAAAACCCATGTAAGGATGACCATAGAGCAAAAACAAGAGATCATTCGTAAATATGAAGATGGTGTGCGGGTTGTTGAACTAGCTAGCCAGTACAAAAAATCTCAGTCAACGATATCCACCATACTGGCTAAGAAAAAGGACATTATGAGTGCTAAAGTGGCAAAAGGCATATCAATAATCACGAAACATAGAATACAAACACTTGAGGATGTTTAACAGTTATTATTAATTTGGATACACAGCAAGGAGTTAGCGGGTGATAGAGTTTCAGAGGCCATCATTTGTGAAAAAGAAAGAAAATTACATGAAGACCTTTTTAAGAAAACCCCTGGAACGAGTGATGCAAATGCAAAAGATTTAAGGCGAGCAGGGGATGGTTTGAGAAATTTAGAAAAAAAACCAGCGTTGAATGTAATGAAACGCCATTTTCTGGGTGAGTCCCGGAGGCTCCCCGGAGCTATCCATGGCTGATATGGATACCCTAACTATTTTGCATCAGTCGATGTGGGTGGAGTTCTAGGCCTACCCGGGACCACGAGCCAGAACCTGGCCCCCTCAGAGAGGCACGGGGAGCAATGGCCCATAGAAATGCACATGTGATTTGGAGCATTCTATATCTGCCATCGACCTGGACAGGCACCCAGAAAGGTAAGCGCCACAAAACAAACCCCTATTCTGGTTAACAACAAATTGACAAACGAGTGGACAGAACTCCTCCAGGAAAACGAACTAACACGCATGATGTCACACGAGCCGCGCCGCATGTCTGCGCAGCTCCCCCCTCCCCAGGAGGGGGAAGGGGAGCCCCAGACCCCCGCGCCGGCTATCCCCGCCCCAGTTCTGAGGCTGGACATCAAAACCGCGAAAAAACCGCCGACCGGAGGGTGGGAGGGTGCCGGGGAGCCTCCAGGACTCACCCAGAAAATGGCGTTTCATTACATTCAACGCTGGTTTTCTGGGGGGAGCCCCTACGGCTCCCCAGAGCAAACCTCACCAAAGACTACCTAGGAAAACAAGGGGACATACCCGGGAGGCGGTCGGTGACCCACTCAACACGCAGTCGAGTCAACAGCCAAAGGACCCCTCCGGAAAGCAGCAGGCACTACATTCGCCAGAAAAAGGGAGAACGGCCGCAGACGAAGAAACCTATGACCAAGATCATAGGAGCCAAGAAACCACTGCGCCTGAGAAGAGCATGAAGCTCTGCCACACGACCCCCAGAGGCCAATGCCAAAAGATAGCCGAGGCAAAGCAAACCTGGCCCCAAGGAGCCACAACCACCAAGGAGAAGAAAAACAGGAGAGCACCCTGTCCAAAGACCTGGACGGCACAGGCAGTGCAGAAACAGGCCGGAGGCGAAACAATGCACGATACAGCCTGCGAAACGGCACAGAAGGAACATCGATACCGAAAGCTAGCAGCAGAAACCAAGGTGCCAGACCCAGGAACAGTCCCAAGCGCCTCTACACCTTCTGCAAGCCAATCCTATGACAGCCCCAGGAGGGAAAAGAAAATGCAGGACCAAAACCAAAATGCCACAAGCGTGCAAGTCCACCACCACAAGTGCAGCCGACAGGGAAGGAACCTGCATAAGGAGCCGCCCCGCACCAACACCCCACAGAAGGGCAGGAGCGAAGACTCATTAAAAGGAGCAAAATCGCCCCCAGGAAAACGAGTAGCGCCGAGACAGCGCGAAGAGGAGAGATATGCACAAAAGAACAAGAAGGCCAAACATCCAGAAACTGCCGGAAGAGGACCCACAAGCCCTAGAAAGGACCGGAGGGAAGCTCAACCGAATGACGACAGACGTACCAGAAAACGGGAAGGAGCTGACTTGGGTTAGAAGACACAGAATTGCTTTTCCCACTCTCTCTCTCATTATTCCTGCCCTTTCATTCTCCGCCACACACGTACATTTACGTTTACAGTAGAGTGAAGGAGGAGGGCCCACTGGGAAGTGTGTCAAGGAAACCCAGCACAAGACGCCGCCAGAGTAGCAGGCGCCGGCCCTGTCAACGAGAGGAGCAGCAGTGTCATCGCCTGCTGCTTTCTCTCTATGGTGTGGGTGCCGGAAGCCACTGAGCGACCGGGGACAAGGAAGAAAGATGTCGGTGACGGGTGTCACGAGCCCCAACAGATGACTAATGCAGTATACAGCGCTAGGACTGGACCTGCGCCGGTCGGACTGACTGACATGTCAACGTCTCACAGTGGGTGTTGATCTCCCCTCCTTTATCCGCTTTCTCCTTTCCCACGGCAATTGGGTGCAGCTACCAAGGCTACCCCAAAACTGTCCCAAACCTTCGAAAAACAAAGAAGCAAACCAAGAACGAAGGCACAAAAAACTCCGTCGCACCCGAGACCAAAAGTCATGCAGAACCCCAAGAAGAGGGGGACATGACTGAGAAGGCCCGTCCTGGAAAAAGGGGCGAAGACTAGAAAAAACACCCACCGACAGGACGGAAACAACGGGCACACTGGACAAGGAAAACCGAGCCCAGGGAGGGACCGACGCCCACAAAGCACGCGCGGAGCGGGGGGACGGAAAAACCCCACATCACAAAACTGCAAGCCCCGCCCAGAGGGTAGAAAGACCCCGGCGGGACCAACGGGGCCGAAGGCCCTTACGTTAGCACCCCCCTGCCCCGGGAACCCACCCTGCAGGCCCCGGGGCCGAGCTGTCCCTCAAAGCCCCAGCGTCAAGAAAACCCCGGGGCAGCCGTGAAAAACACCAAGGAAGGGAGCCCACTAGGCTCCGGAACTTGAACGGAAACCGGAGGAAAAGCGAGGGGCGAGACAAGACCCCAAGCTCATCCCCAACCAGCACAACGAGGCGAGGACAAGACAGAGAATCCAAGGAACCTGGAAAAATCAGGCCCAGCACAGCAAGACCGGCAAGGAAGGAGGGCCCCAGAGGGAGCACGGAAGGGCCGAACATAATGCCACAACCAACCCCGACACGCAGCTGCAGTACCAAAACCGCAGCAAAACGACCCCACACTCCCCGAGGAAGCGACAGAGAAGATAGATAAATCGTACACGAGTGGCACACAAGGGGACACAGGCGGAAACCGAGCACCCAACCGAGCCACAAAGATAGTAGAAAGAACTGTTTTAGTGTCAGAGTGGTTGACAAATGGAATGCATTAGGAAGTGATGTGGTGGAGGCTGACTCCATACTCAGATTCAAGTGTAGATATTCTGGACCCAATAGGCTAGTAATCTGTACACCTGTTGATTGACGGTTGAGAGGCGGGACCAAAGAGCCAGAGCTCAACCCCTGCAGACACAATTAGGTGAGTACAGCAGCACCCCAGACAACCCCCAAGCAACAGGGCATGGAATGGATGAAGAAAAGAGCGAGAGCCGAAGCCCCCGAGAGAAATGTATGCACAACACGTGTGCACACTGCCCAGAACCAAAACAAACTCACGGTGCATGTGCAGGACGCGAAAGAAAAGTAGCCCAACAGGGCGAGAAGTAGCCCAAAACTGCTACAAGTAGCCCCAAACTGCTACAAGTAGCCCAAAACTGCTACAAGTAGCCCAAAACTGCTACAAGTTCCGGGACACGCAGGAGGTAAGCCGCAAAGGCCAACGGCACCGCAGACGAAGAGATGCGGTTAGCCGAAAAAACTCCGGAAGACGGAACCGAAGGAACCACAGGGACACGGAACCGAACCCGGGGAGGAGCAGAACCCAAGCCCAAATCGTACGCAGAGGGGGGAAAGAAAAACCCCACTCCTCGCACAGTAAGCCCCGCTCAGAAGGACGGAATCCAGGCGGGGCGCAATGGAGCACAAAGCCCCCCAAGGCCGCTCCCCAACCCCAGGAGCCTCTACACCAGGCCCCGGGGCCGAGTCGACCTCCAAAGCCCCGGCCCACAAGAAAAAGCCGGGGCAGCCGAGAGAGCTGGAAGAGAAGGGGCCCACTGGTCAGACCCCGGAGCATCGGCCGGAGGAACAGACTCGAATGCCTCCGCAGCTACCCCGGACGGGGCAACCCCCGAAACTGCCCAAGTCTCAGAACCTCGAACCCCGCCCCGACCCCGAAGCCTACAGATGCGTAGGGGCCGGAAGCAGGAGGGGGAAAATCAAGGGGCGTGGAAGAACCAAAGCCGAAGCGACCAAAACCCCCAGGTGTCCCTACACAAGCGGGCAGCATCGGGCGTCGGGGAAGCGACAAACCTGAGCGCGTTGCAACAACCTACCCTGCAACGCGCGAGCTGCCTGCACCCACGGGAATTCATCAGCAGACTGGGTGAATGGAGTCACGAACAAGCAACAAAGCTCGCAGGACTCAGGGTCGAATGTGTCACCGACCCAACAGGCAGCATGACGGAGGCAAAAACAAGGAGAGTCACCCTGAGACAAAGGGACAGAGCAACCCTCAACTCGCACAAAGCGAGAGGGGACGCAAGGGTCTCCACAATCGGACCCGAGAGCCCCCGGGGGTTTCCCAGGGCCCCTAGACTGGGTCTGCTAAGGGTTATCCCAGGCAGGGCACTGCTAACCGGCGCCCCAAACTACCAAGCAAACTGCTAAAGCTGAACCCACGGGACGTGTCCACCCGTGAGGGCGAAGCAGGGGGTGCCACCACACAAACGAACCTAATATAAGGGGGGGGGGAACAAGGCAGACCCCCCTACCAGGCAAAAACAAATATAAAAGAAAACCACACAAGTGGACAACGTACCCAGAGGAAACAGAGCCGGCCGCTGTATAGGTGAAAACTAGCTACGCAGTGCCCTGCGCCCCACCAGTGTTACAACTACCACTTACCCCAAGGTAAACAAGGAAGAAAACTCCCAAACACTCGGGGCGGCCAAACGCCAAGCAGCGAAAAGCCAACAGAGGTAGACCCGAGGTGACTTGTGGAAGGCAACCCCAAGCCCAAGGGCGGTACTTACAGGGCACTCAGGGAAGGTGACCCTAAGCACATGCAGCCCGAGTACCTGAGAATACTACTCCCAGCTCACACGATCACCGTAAGAGCAGCACTGCAAACAAGTCACAGCACAGAAACAAGACCGGAGCTGGAGCCACACGACCGTGCATTATCCCATCAGCCGAGGAACTGGGGCGGGGATAGCCGGCGCTGGGGTCTGGGGCTCCCCTTCCCCCTCCCGGGGAGGGGGGAGCTGCGCAGACATGCGGCGCGGCTCGTGTGACGTCATGCTTGTTAGTTCGTTTTCCTGGGGGAGTTCTGTCCACTCGTTTGTCAATTTGTTGTTAACCAGAATAGGGGTTTGTTTTGTGGCGCTTACCTTTCTGGGTGCCTGTCCCGGTCGATGGCAGATATAGAATGCTCCAAATCACATGTGCATTTCTATGGGCCATTGCTCCCCTTGCCTCTCTGAGAGGGCCAGGTTCTGGCTCGTGGTCCCCGGTAGGCCTAGAACTCCACCCACATCGACTGATGCAAAATAGTTAGGGTATCCATATCAGCCATGGATAGCTCCGGGGAGCCGTAGGGGCTCCCCCCAGAAAAAGTGGCGTTAATAGTGTTCTGAGTGTTGCGTGTTGCGAGCTGGTGGAGGAACACAACGAAGAACTGACCACCGAAGAACTTTACAAGGAGCAGCAACATGAGACAGCTGAGGAAATTTCTTCAGGGGAAGAGGAGACAGTACAGAATGTTCCTTCCTCATTAATTAAGAAAATGTGTGCAGCATGGGAAGAATAGCAAACTTTTGCTGAAACGACTCACCCAAATCACGGTGCAGTAGGCTGTTGCCTTAACCTTTTTAATGACACTGTGATGCCTCACTACAGACAAAAATTAAAACATATGGAAAAACAAAATTACCTGGAAAGGTTTGTAGTGAGACAAACAAGCAGTGAATCACTACCAGGTCCTGGTGGTATGCAGGCAAAACGTAAGAAAGAGTGTAGCCCAGAGAAGTCATCAATGCCTGATGTTATAATGGAAGGGGACTCCCCTTCCAAACAGTAGCACCTCTCCTACTCCCCCTCTCCTCACCATCTTCCATTCGCATCATGAGTCCTCCATAAAGGTAATATAAACATATGTAATGTATTGTAGTTAGGAAAAACATTGCATTCAGTATAAAATGTATTTATAAGTTAATAATTTGGAGGGAGGGGAACGGAATAATTAAATTCCGTTTATTTCTTATGGGAAAAATCGCTTCGACTTACGATTTGTCTCTGGGATCAGATTACCATCGTAAGTCGAGGCCCCACTGTACATAGTCTAGCCTAGCACCATAACTATCAACAGCCAATATTCATTTACTATAAACATTACAATTTAAATTGTGGAAGTATATTAAATGACCTTAAATGTAGTCTAAGTACTAGTTAACTAAGTACTAAAGATTATATTCAATTAGATAAACTTATATTATAACTACGTAAGTAATTGTTAACTTAATTTATATGATCAAGTATATATATGAAGAGATTCAATCAGCTTGACTGAAACTCTTTCCAGACTAGGGACACTTATGAAGCAGTGACACTCACGAGTGTCTAGGGTCCTGGAAAGATTCAGTTACTGCAATAATAATGAATACTCCCTGAAATATGAGGCTTTGCCTCACCCTATAACTGACAGACAGACTTATTGGATATATTAAAGTTATACCAGCATACAATTGGCCAATTAATACACTAAATAACATTCAATATACTTCTCTGAATGCCGGGTGCCTGTCTGACAAGAGTGCCAGACTGGATAACTCTCTTGTGGAGTTTAGGCACGATATTTTATATCACAGCTTTGCTGTATAATGTTGTAGTAGCGTTGCTAATTGATTATGCCCTTAATTGCGTTTGCAGTAGGATGATACGTGATGTTGGTGGAGGTGGAGACAGTATCACTTTGTGTGCTCCACTCTACACTCTTATATAGAAATTTTCTTTGGAATTTTTCCTTGGAGATATATTGTCCAAGTACTCCCCCACTTTTAGAGAGTTATCACTGGTGATAAAGACAATTGGATAAGGTGTCCTAAGCTGAATAATTGTTTGCAAGGCACCGTCACACATTTCACTGTTTGTAAACACACACGTTCTGGCCCGGGCGTGGTGGGTGCTTCTCTTCCAGCAATCATCCCTCCATGCTCCCTGAGCAAGGTAACCTTCAATGAATATTGATTGATTATTTTTACTGTCTAGACATATGATTGAGATAAGATGTGAATATAATATAATTAGGTATGGGATTTAAAGATTACAAGTAGTACTGGATAGCACTATTGATTCTTATTAAAGATTTGATTTAATCTCTACCAAAAATCGATTCAATTGTTCCAATAGTTTTTTAATTAAGAAATCCTTATAGAAGCTTCTGGATCCTTGAGAAATCATGCATAAAGTCACGTAGGCAACCAAGGGCCCTATGGTTGTACGTGATCATAGGTGGCATTGTCATTTAGGATTCAGATGTATAATGAATCTGTAATGATTCTGATATGATTTTGTTATGATTTAGATATGATATAGAAATAATACATTTCTTAGATAATAATATAGATATAGTGAGTAAAAATTTCCCACAGGTTTACTATAAAACCAAAAAAACGGCCAACCTACTCATGAGAAACTCTCCAGACACAAAGCAGAACGCTTTAAAAGAGACCGATGTCGTCTATGCCTTCAAATGCCCACTTGGGGACTGTAAGTAAAAACTAAATTCCAAAGGGTAACGAAGGACAATACAGCCGAATTGAAAGCAAAGGTCAACAAATTGATTGAAACTGTGAACGCCAAGAAATCCGGACTCCACCTGCCAAAAATTATTGGGGAATATAAACCTGGATAAGCGTATGGAAATGTCAAGACACATAAGCCTGGAAACCCACTTTGGCCAATCATCAGCCAGATACCCACACCCACGTACAGACTGGCGAAATGACTCAACGGCTTGCTGACTCCTTATGTCCCTTGCGCCTTTAGCCTGAAGTCTCCAAAGGAATTTGTTGACTTACTGCGGGGAACACGGGCCACAGGGATAAGAGCTTCGTTGGACGCAGAATCACTGTTTACCAACGTACCTGTGGATGAAACAATCGGGATCATAGCGGACAGAGTGTATCGTGATCCGGCCTGTACTCCTCTTGACATACCAGAAAATATTCTGAGAAAACTACTCCAAGCTTGTACTAAAGAGGCACCCTTCTTGAGCCCGGATGGGCACATGTATAAGCAAGTAGATGGGGTCGCCATGGGTTCTCCCCTAGGTGTCCTGTTTGCGAACTTCTACATGGGTACCATCGAGAAAAAAGTCTTAGTCGACATGAACTTGAAACCGGCCATATACTGCAGGTATGTTGACGACATTTTTACACAGGTACCTGATGTCAGACATCTGCAGGAGCTGAAGGAAGTATTTGAGCAGAATTCTGTGTTGCGTTTCACTTACGAGATGGAGAAGGATGAGAAGCTGCCCTTTCTAGATGTAACAGTCATGGAAAGGAGCGGAGGTTTCCACACTGCAGTCTACACTAAGGAAACAAGCATAGGAATGTGCCTAAATGCCAACAGTGACTGCCCAGACAGGTACAAGAGGAGTGTTGTTAACGCTTATGTCGACCGTGCTCTCAGCCACAGCTCAGAATGGAAGCAAGTCGACGAAGAACTCTGTATGGTAAGGCAGGTCCTAGTCAACAACGGCTTCTCCAATGGTTTCGTTGAAGACATCATAAGAAGGAAAGTGAAACGTCATGCAACCTCTGAAGAGACAACTAATACAACACCTATACCCCCTATTAGACTATTTTACAGGAACTTCTTTTCCACAGCTCATAAAACGGAGGAAAGGGTCCTGAAAGATATTGTTAATAGAAATGTTATCCCTACAGACAAAAATCAGAAGATACAACTGACGATTTACTATAAAACCAAGAAAACGGCCAGCCTACTCATGAGAAACTCTCCAGACACTGAGCAGAACGCTCTAAAAGAGACCAACGTCGTCTATGCCTTCAAATGCCCTCTTGGGGACTGTAAGCCTCAAAAAACTCAGTATATAGGCAAGACAACAACATCTCTTTCCAGGCGTTTAACGATGCATAAGCAACAGGGCTCCATTAAGGAACATATAATCTCTTCCCACAACCAAACCATCACCAGAGAAATCTTAGCAAACAACACAGAAATCATTGATAGATACAGCGACAGCAAGCGGCTTGACATCTGCGAGGCACTACACATCAAGAAGTCAACACCAGCAATCAACAGCCAATTAATGCACAACTATATTCTACCCACTTCAAGACTCCGCTCCAATATAGAAGCATCAAGAAATATGGGCCAATAGGCCATCTGCAGTTACAAGTCTGCCCTTTAACTTATACCCATTGTTCCGTGTTCTGTGTTTTGTTGAAAGTTTGTTTTCACCATATATTGTATTACATCACCTCACCCAAATGCAGGTATAAAGACCAAACAACAACAACATGTCAGTTATAAGTTGTGTGTGTGTAAACTAAAGTCTTTGAAAATGTAATAAGTTTTACGAAACGCGCTCAAGTGTCGCGTCAGACTAGAAATAAAAATGAATTTTGGAGAATTGATTTTTCATTTACCGTCGACAGTAAAAAGAAACATAAGGAAAGATCGAGAAAATTCGTGTTAGAATTATTAATCTTACTTTTTCGGTCATATTTAATAATATATATATATATATATAGATATATATATATATAATATATATATATATATATATATATATATATATATATATATATATATATATATATATATATATATATTAGCACTAGCACCTAGTTCACACAGGCAGGGGTACATGATCCCAGCTTCACAGACTGCACAACCAATGGGTCTCTCTCGCAGGACCAGCACCCCAACCACTGCCTTCTGAAGCCATAAGCAATCCAGCTGGGATCGCCCCATTGCCGACCAAGAAGCTGCGACTTTGCTAGAAGCTGCGACAACACCACATGACACTGCCCGACTTAGAGAACAGTAGCAGCTCCCCATGCAGGTGATTTCCTATTAGCAATCCCAATGTCAGCAACCGGCACCCGTCTCACACCGCAGGCCCTCCGAATTGCCGTGGCTCTCCGTCTCGCTGCCCAATCCACACCGAATACATTGATTTTGCGGCGAGGCAGAGGCCGACAGGTACGGACGGCATGGTCTTCTCTGCCAAAGGACAGGAGGAGGCATGCAAGACACGGCGAGGTCATGACATTATTAAGAGAAGCCTTACCACAGCCGGCTGTCCAGCAGAGAGAGAGCCCCGCACCTAATGTCCCGCAACTCTAATGAGCCTGTCGGTCGCCAGATGGAATCACGGTGAACCCCTGGAAGAATGGTAGACAGTTGGTGTGGGACTACACTTGCGTCTCAACTTTAGCCAATACCTATGTTGACTTCAGTGCTACTCAAGCAGGAGGAGCTGCCAATCACCGGGAAGCGGCCAAGTCACTAAATAAGAGACTTTGAGCACCACTACAATTTTGTCCCCATTGCCTCAGAGACACTTGGTGCCTGGGGTAAAAGTGCTGCTAGCTTTTTGAAGGAGTTGGGGTCTAAGCTAATCGAAACAACTAAGACCAAGAGCTGCCAGTTTTCTTTTCAGCGCCTCAGTGTGGCAATCCAGAGAGGAAATGCTCACTGCATCCATGGTTCCTGCCCGCCATCTGAGGAGCTGGAGGAGCTTTTCAACTTGTGACAAGCAGCCTTGTACCCTGCATGTAATCATATTGTAA